>JAGFPH010001383.1:0-20923 GCA_018207615.1 Philaenus spumarius
TGGGCGTTAAACATAATTATTGACCTGTTTATGATGAAATACCAATAGTACCAGGGTAGCTGGCCTTCGGAGTCGGACTTTGCAGGTTCGATTCCGGCTACCGGCACTAATAACAGCGGTCACCACTGACCGGCCCATGTTTCTAATGCCGAAGGGGTACGTCAACTGTATTTAGATCGCCGCACAGGCCTATTGGCCCATGGTGACGGGCAACTGAAGTTTTAATAAAAAAAAACGAAAAAAAAACCAATAACAAATTAATAAAACGTAGAAAGTATTTACTTCGACTGAAAACACACAAAATGGCACTAGTCATGGAAATTCTGTACCTTTATTAACCTAAACTTGTTCAAACTGCCTGCTTTCACGTCTGATGAATGCTTGTGATCTTTTTCTCATTGCAGCAACTGAAACTTTAAAGTACAATGTTTCTCTCGACTAAGCTACTGTTAATCGGTTTCTCAGCTCTTCTTCACTGTCTACAGCTGTAATGTACACTTCACTTTTTAGAAACCCCCAAACAAAGAAGTCCATGGGCGTAAGATCAGGAGATCTGGCTGGCCACGCGACAGCTCTGCCTTGTCCAATCCACGTAGGATAGTTGAGAGTAAGCCAATCTCTTACCTCGTTAATGAAATGGGGGAGGAGCGCCATCTTGTTGAAATATCATATTATCTCTTTGATTTTAATCTAGAACATCTACGAGGGTAGGTAGAGTTTGCTTCAAGTTGATTTTGATCTAGTACATCTACGAGGGTAGGTAGGGTGTGCTGCAAGAAATCTAAGTACATTGGTCCATTTAATGTGTCTTCAAAGATATGTGAGCCAATTAATTGGTCTCCTAAGACTCCAGCCCAGACATTAACTCGGAAACGTCTTTGAAATGCCCTTTCCTTTGTAGCCCTAGGGTTTTGTTCTGACCAGTGATGCATGTTGTGACAGTTAAAAAAAACTCCCTCTCTAGTAAACAACGATTCATCGGTTCACAAAATCTTTTTAAAGAAACCATACGGCTCCATGTCACTATTAAGTAACCACCGGGAAAACTGAACTCTTGGGCCAAAGTCGAGTTTCTTTTAAAGCCCGTCTCAAGTTAAGTTGAGGCAACGAGGATGAGTAATTAGGGTCGGTCTCGCCCGCCATAAAACTGACCCTTATTAATGCCGCTGGAGTGAACCAGTAGCATACTCTAGTACAAAATTGCAATTCTGTATGTCTTAAGTGAAAATAAAAAAAAGATATCATATTTCGTTTCATGATACTTGCCTGATAATATTCATACCAATTTGATTACATTTATTTGGTCAATTTTGAACTGTGCTAGCGTTATAAAATTTCTTAGTTGAATTAACATTAATAATATGGTTTACAACAATAAAGCCACAAAAATGTACTAGAGAAGTTCATATCATCATATACTTATTTCTATAAGGGTTTTTTCTGTTACGTCCCTTTTTCGCCGGTCCAACTTAACCGATTTTTACGATTGAGGTGTCTTTTTAAATCTTATGATCTAGCGCACCTGCGAATGGTAATTAAAAAAATCATTTCGTTTAGGGCTCCACCCCCAAGCCTTTGATTTATTTCTAGAGGGCGCTTTCAAAGGTCCAGTGCTTACCAACTTGCATTATTACGGTTTTTAACGTGATGTAATTTAACAGCTGATATTTCTTTGAATTGTAGGCGAGTTTCTAACAAACAGAAAAAAATATTAAAATGCGCAATTTGCGCGCAGGCCCCCTAGTTTAATAATAATATAATAAATAATCATTATCATACTGTATCGACATTTAACATAATACAAACAATTATGTGTTTGTCCTATGTTAATAGGCCGACTTGAATTTGTTGTTTTTTTTTCAATACAACAAATACAAAAATTCAATTTTTATGTATAAATGATAAGGCTGTATTTATATTGCATTAATTAACAAATAATAAGAATTATCAAGTTTAGTAATAATTCATTAGGTTTATTCTTAGTGAATTCTATCATCACTCTGTAAACACCTCTAATTCAGGAAACACAATTGACACAGGATGTCTAATGATGGTAATTCTAATGTTTTATTACTATTTATTATTATTATTATTAAGTTGTGTTAATTAATGCAATATAATTAATACCACCTTATCATTTATAACCCTTAACTACTATGGAACATCTGTCAGACCTCACGGGAATTTTTATTTCCCGTTTCTTCATCAAAATGCAACTCTGGCGCTTGCCCCTCCTAGTAGCTTCCTGGTTCATCTTGGTCAGTTATGAGCCGGTACCGCATAAACAAAGTGATATTCTTTCCCGAGTTATTTAGTGATCGCGGTACGAAAGACGTTCCGTAGTAGTTACGTAAGTGTTTAAGTGGTCCATGAGATGTTCCGTAGTAGTTGTGTGATTTTTTGGACTTCATTTGTACTTTGAAATTAAGTATAAAATTGTGTATACTCTTTTTATATTGTTAAATTATTGCGTGAATTTTTATTTCTGGACTACATTTTGTATTTGGACATTTATTGATTTTTCAGACTGTAAGTTTTAAATTTATTTTTCTTATTAAGTTAAAATTTGAATTTTTATGATGGATAAAGACCAAGATTTATTAAATAATTTGTTTGGACCGGATGGATAGTAGTGCTGGTTTTTGAAGAAGGCGTGTTTTCGACAGTAGCCCAAGCTCAATACAATTTTAATGAAAATTTGACTGATTTAGTCAACGAAATTTTAGAAGATGAACTTGATATCGATATTGTAGATGATAGTCATATTGACCCGGATTATATTGAAGAAAGTGAACAAAGTGATGTTGAATCTAAAGTCATAAGAGACGATGAGTTATGTGAAAGTAAAGATAGTTCTGATAGTATGAACTCAAATGAAATGATTGAAAATTAAGATAATTTAGTTGATATAGTTGCAACTGACGCTCCAAAGCCAGGAAAGAGTCAAGATTGTTCCCCATATAGTTCCTACAGCAAATATCCTGAAATAAATTTACTTTCAAAGAAACAATCTCGTAATAGCTTGGAACAAAACTTTTCTGAATATCAAAACCGTTGTCTGAATCAATCCTTGGACACTTCTAATCAAACACAAAAATATTCTTGAGAATGTTGAAGTACCTACAATACATCGCATAAGAGGCGAAGGACTGTATTACTACGGAAGACAAACAAAAGAAATTGTTAGTAAGTAGAAAGAAAACGTTTTCTTTTAGACTATATTATATGTTTCTTTAATGTAAGTACAATGAATTTATACTTTATGACTACAACAAAATTAAAAAGAGTAATCGCTAAAGTCAAAATTAGTTTTTTACATTCATCAGTTTTTCACATTTTATATTATTATTATTTTAACAAAAAAAAATGTTTTTGTTATAATTTACAATTGTTTGTTAGTATCTTTTATTAACATTTAAATATTTGTCAAATAAAGTTATGTTTTAAATATTGTACACGATTTCTTTTCAATCCTGTATGGTGGTTACAAAAATTTTAATAAACAAACTGTTAGCACAAGTTTGGTTGTTTGAAATAAGATTTAGTATATAAGATAGCCTAATTTGTTAATTATTATAGATAAAGTCTATATTTTAATGGGGCACAATATTGCAATATCTTATATATATATATATATATATGCATGAGTTTTTGAAAAAATAAGTACTGTATATTGAAGTAGTTGTTTAAAAAAAAAAACATTTGGGGGAATTTTTTTCTGATATGGTTATTAAAATGTACATAATTTCATAGGAAACAGCATTGTAGTAGGTTTTTGAATAATGCTATCACATTTTTAATTATTCAGCTTTTTGTGATTTATAAAATGTTAACAGGTACCGTACAAATAAATATTTAAATTTAATTGATATGTACATCAAAAGATGTAGAATTAAAAGGGGAATATTTACTGAAAAATGTTTTCACTAATCTTTAAACGTTTAGAAAATCGTATTTTGAGGATTTCCATGTTTTCTGGTTGCAGAGGTATGGACTCCTTAATCTCCTTCTAGAAAATATAATATCAGCCCATGAAGATTTTTACAAGTTATAACATCTGTTTGGATACGGTAGTGCAATTAATTATTGTGTTCTGAAGTGTGAAGTGTGGTGATTAAATCATGTGTTATTTCATGTGACAATAAGTGATACATAGGATCTAAATAACTTTTAACTTACATAATATTATTTATACTGATTCTTAATTTATATGCACACTTTACATTAGAATTTATGTAGAATATTTACAAAGTTGAGTTGGATTTGTTTGGTAATTAGCTGCTTCTATCATGACTTAAATATCTCTACATTATTACTAGGCTATTAGTTAATTTTGGCATAGTCCTAGGCCTTACATGGTTATTTATGGATTTCTACAGCATTCTAACTTGACAAATTGTTTTAAATTAAATAGATGTAGAGTGTTTATACTGTTGTAGTGTACTATAATTAGATATTTTGCTGGACTGCCAACCCCACAAACTCTGTTTCTGTTAACAGAATAGATTAGTAGCCTTGTTAACCTAATGTCACTATATTTGGGAAATTATGCTATTCTAAGGTGCCAATTTTGTGCTAAAAACTTTGTGTTTGTAGTCTTGTTACAAGACATAGGTTTTCATCCATGTTTTCAATTTTAAATTTGAAACTAAATGTTTTAATTTTAACGTATAAACAAATATTTTTGAACTTCAGTATTAGAAGAAATACTTGATTGAATAGGAATGTTAAATAGCAAATTTTAATTTCAGACAGGTACAAAAATGTGTAAAATAGAATTTCTGTGTGAAGGTAATATTCCTTTGTTGCAAATGAATAGGTACACTAATAACAATAATAAGTTTTTAATAAGTGTATAAAGAGCATAGGTTTTTAGAAAGTATTTTTTGTGTATTTAAGTTACTGTGGGCTAATTTAAATTTATGCGTGAAACCTGACAAAATAATGTTAAAACAATAACTCTTCATTATATTGTACAATATACTGTAACAACAAAATAGTGATATCGTAAATAATTTGAACAAAACTTTAATATTTTAATTTGTGTTTATTTGTTTACAATAGTATATTATATATAACTTTGCATTTGTTTTAATCTTTGTAGATTTTTATTGGAACTTATTCCACCACTTTTGGTAATGGTTCATAACACTTGAAAGTTGGATCAGTTTTGTCAATTAACCATCGATACAAATCGTGTCTTCCTTGTTTTACCATTTCACCACCTACAAGACTGCGAATTATTACATAGTAAGTAAACAACCATTTTTTCTGAAAAGCAAAATAAGCATCATTAATTTAAAGTTTTATTTTTCTTTCGAACACATAAGAAAACTTACAGCTGAACAAAATCTGATAGTTTTAAGCATTCAAACAAAGAGTATATTTATAAAAAAACACAAAAGTAATGAATATAATAAGTATCCAGTAGTGATTTGCTCTTACGGAGCCAGAAATAAATATAACTTTTATCTCATAAAACAGTATTAAGTACAAACTTGATTTAACACATTTTAGTTTGCAATTTTGAGTTACCCATAATTTATTTTATTAAGTTAAATTTGCTCAACCTCTTTTAAACACAATAGAACTTTTTGTCCTGCTGTTTTGCACTTTAAGGCTAATGAAGATGGGTCCTACAGTTTTACGTGGAATCCGAACCACAGCCAATGATGTCTGTTAAGAAACCATTTAGAAAATTATTCGGGGTCTTGTTAGCCACTTGTGATTGTGTTTAAAAGAGTGTGTGAAATGAGTGCTTCTTTGCCTGATTACACCAAGGAAGAAATGCGAGTAGTGATATGTTTCCTCAATTCAGAAGGTACGAAACCAGCAGAGATTATTTGTCGAATGCTGAAGCAATATGGAGAGCGTTGTTTAAGTGGAAGCAAATCTACGAATGGATTCATCTCTTTAAAAATGGTAGAATTTCTCTGTGTGATAAACATGGCTTCGTAGGCCTTCTACTTCAAAGGCTATAATGATAATATTGAAGCGGTTAAACAAATGATTCTCGATCATCTACGAATTGCAATTTATAAAATTGCAAGTTAATGGAAGTTAAATGTAAGTCATGGCTGATTATATTCAATCATCCACGATTTTTTAAACTTTCAAAAAGTCTGTGCTTGCTGGATTTCATGTCAAATGACCAGCATCCACAAAGACAATCGTTTGAAAATGCATTTACCAGTTATGCATTTGGAATGCTATGAAGAAGAAGGAGTCTCATTTCTTAACTGAATAGTAACCGTTGATGAGACATGAGTTCATCATTTTGAATCAGAGAGTAAGCGACAAAGTTTGGTGTGGAAACATCCTTCATCTGCCACAGCAAAATCGTTCAAAACGCAGATGTCTGCAGGAAAGGTTATGATGTCGATATTCTGGGATATGGAAGGTCCAATTTTCATTGACTTCAAACCTGAAGGTCAAATAATAAATAGTGACAGCTACTATGTTTATTGAAGCCAAAATAAAATCCAAAAGACGTGGTAAACTTTCAAAAGGCGTGATTTTGCTTCAGGATAATTTATATTAATTTATATTCTCTCTATCTCGGGTTAAAGAGTACCTGGCTAGTTAAATATGCAATCACTTAATGCTATGCTTAAAACTACTACAAAAGAATATTACAGACTAAATTTACTAAATTGTTCAGAATGTTCACTATATACATATGGCCAAATCGAAGTTAATTTAAAATGTTCTCAAAGTCTATCAATTTAGATGATCAAATTTCTGGTACTTTGGAATATGGGTTTGTGAAAATTGGTTGAATATTACCTAGGCTGCAGATTCTACTATAGGCTGCTATAAACAGGTTTATGTATTATAGCTCTGGTGTTTAATTTTAGTTTCTTTCTATTGAATGTTCAAAACTCTTTAAATCAATTCAGTTCTTCTTATTAATTTGGTTTAATTACTGCACATCAAAATGCAACTGTACTGTATGGCTATTCAGAAAGGACTGTAAAAGAAGCCTATAATATTTAAACAATTACCGCTCTAATAATCGATAAGGCCATTTATAGTTTAACTCCATAACTTCTGTTAGCAGTGTTCATTTGTTTAGCGTGTATGTAATCATGTTTTATTAAATATAACGAACTTTACAATTACCGTTATATTTTATGTCCTTGGTATCACTTTTAATTATATTAAATGTTTATTTCACTTTGAATTGTTAATAAAGTCCAAAATATCCATTTTATATCTTCATATAATAGTATCGTATTTGTAGTCACCACTCAGCTGTTTTGAAATCTGCTCTTTCTATTTTATTCACAGTTTAGACAACGGCATTCATCTTTGCCATAAATTGAATTTGTATTACGTACGTAATTGTATTTTAGGTTATCGAAACACACTAATGTTCTTTTTAGAATTTTACAAGTAACCATTTATAATTTAAATTATACACAATGCTTCTACTTACTTTACAATCTTTTTACACTAAAACTAACTTAATCTACATCGACAATGATATTGTTCTTACTTGCCTCTGTTGTTTTTATAGGCTAATTTATGATTAAAATTTGATTTATTTATATTATACGGTAAGTTTAATTTAATTTAGCTTAAGCTTGTTATCATTTGTGTATTTACTGTGATTTAATTTACTCATTCAAAATCCCGAAGTTTCTTTATTAAGATATTAATTTTGACTGCACTAGGCTAGGCTATATAGGTAGGTTGGTAGGCCTATACTGAATCTTACATTTCATTGTATTTTTATTTGTTAACCAGGACTCTTTAACTTTGAAATTACTTAGATATATACAAAATGTTATAACGTGTGATTTTCTACAAATTTCCCGCTGATGAAAATATGGCTACTTGAAAAATCAAAAAAATCCTTGCTTACTGAAAGTTTTATGTCAGAGGATTCCTGAACTAAAGTTTGCATTTTACTTCTTTAATGTGTACACTTATGTAAAAATATATTTCAGGTAGAATCCTACATCTTTCCTCTAAAAACCTGTTTTTTTATTTTTTATTAAAGATAACTCAACCGATGAGTCACCTATGGCTAAGGAGAGCAAATCAGGTTATGCCTCGACAAAACTATTTGGTCTGGTAATAGATTACTTTTCTTAGCTTGCACGATCTGCCAACAGTGCAAAAATTCTCATCCGCCTTATTTCGTGCTCTTGACTGTAAGTGCATAGAAATAGAAGGGGCGGATTATGTTGAAAAGTAATGCTACTATTATTTATGTAAGTACAATCAAAATTTAGACTTTCAATTTCGTTTAAATTATTGACTTACCCTCGTATCTTACTTTGTTTCAAAGTAATGTACAATCAAAGTTCTGGAAAATGATATTTTTATCATAACATCAAAGCAGGTTATTAATTTGTTAATATTAGGAAAAAGTAAGTTGTAGGTTGAGGTTAAATGTAACACATTTTTAAAATAGAAACTGTAAATAAATGTAGTATATACCACTAATTTATCTGAGTTTCTGAGTGTACTTAAAAAACTTTGGGGGAAAAATGTAAATGCAACTGGGAATACAACCCTTGACCTTTGCTCCTGACTTTCTCTACTGTATGCGTAACTGATAAGCACCGTTTTCATGTACGGATAGGATAGCAATACCTCCCTCATTTTGTTCCTGATATTTTTTGTTGTGATAGTAATAAGTTTTGCCTTTTTACAAATAAATCGCTCAAATGAAGACAAGGTTGAAATGATTTTTTAAGGACAAGAACCTGCTTTGGTGTTATAATAAAAATATAATTTCCCAGAACTTTCATTGTCCATTGCTTTGAAACGAAGTAAGATATTAAGCTCTAGTTTGCACCATTCTGTTTATCTTTTAGTAAGCTTTTCAATGGTGTATTACATGACCTACCTTTATATTTGAAATTGTTAACCCCCCTTACACCCCTAAGCTCCCAAAATCGTTAAGTACCAGATAAGTCAAAACAATTTTCCTGTTATGCATCACAATATATATCCAATGTTTTTTTAACTTATTTTCAGTAAAAAAAAAAAATAACAGGGGTTAAAGGAACTTTATGAACACTGTATAACATATTATAGAAGACCCATAATGTTAATGTAGAGAGATGTAATTTATGTTAACGTGGCACAAATTTTACTATCAAGCATCGTGTGCTCTGAAAATAAGACATGATCTTTCTTAAAATTGTTAAATACAATGATACTGTTATATTTACATATTGTTATATCCAAGTATAATAATTATGTTATCAAATTCATAAAATAAACTAAACTTTTAGTAAATGTTGTTAGATTATACAACATAATTGAGCATTTAGATTATTTAATACTTACTTTCTTTTTATCCAAGCTGCAGCTATTGATCAGTTTGTTTTCATATGGAACAAGTGTTACGGCCTCAAATGTGAATAACTGGTTCTGTGAACTATTCTGAAAAGGGAGACAAATAAATAATTAATAAATGTCAGTGTTGCAAAACCAATTTTATTTTATTATAACAATTTTTCTAAGGTTCTTCTTTTTTATCTAAATATTTGTAGAAGTATTGTTATTTTGATTAAATATTTTGTTACTGAAAATATATTTGTAATGTGGTAGTTATTTTTAATTTAGCAAAAATCATTAAACTTGTCAGAATTAGTGGCAATTAACTAGTGTTAGAGTATGATTGCAATTTTCAATTGTAAATAGCCTCTATTTTCAATAGAACATTGAATTTAGTTTGATAAATTCATTACTGGAATTACATGAAATTTAGTAACTGTGAAGACACATTTATATTTTTCACAACAAATAAAATTTGGAATGAACAAAATACAGGTTTTAATACTGAGTTTATGTTAATCAAAATCAATTTCTATGCTTTTCTGATAACATAAAAGGTAGAAAATAAATTTAAGTTTTTGACATTATAGTTCAAGCAGAGAACTCATTGACATGCTAATAAGTGGTCCTTAAATACAACCAACTGAGATCTGTTGCAAGTTAAGGGTGTGCAAAACCACTTGAGTAAATGTATCGAATTCAGTGAGCAGAGTTAAACTCGAGAAATCTGGCCTATGATATTTCACTGACAAAGCGCCCAAGCGCGACTAGAAAATCGCTTGCGTTTTTACTAATAATGGTCTTATTTTTTATTTCCACCATGAGCACATGACATTTAAATTTTCAGAAAGCTCCAATGTATAATAAGTAGGTAACAAAATTTGTTCCATTGTTTTACTGTTTTCTAGTGACTTGACTGAAAATCTTGTTTTTCGTCTGGTTTAGAAGCAACATCTTTAATCAAAATTTATAATTTTCCATTTTTATCACCTACGAATTATAATTTAGATGACCATGAACGATTTCCTGTAAATTACAAAAGAGTATCTTCAAAATTCTATGAAAGATAAGTTACATTGAAGAAGACTCAATGGGACTGTTTCGTCCTGGTATTGCATACCCTAATGGTAATGTTGAGCCAGGAAGGGACTTATTTGTTTTTGACTCAAAGAAGCTACATTTTTCATATTCAAGTATCAGTTATATCTACATAGCTCCCAAAATTTCCCAGGCATTTGTCATAGCGGCAAAAGTTTTTGTATATCTTCTTCATAGGAGATTGCCGCTTGTGTTTTCAACCATTTGATGACATCTTCTTTCAGCTCATCATCATTGCTGAAGCGTTAACCACTAAGGAAAGATTTCATATGAAAAAAGAGATAGAAGTCACTAGAAGCAAGGTCAGGGCTGTACGGAAGATGGTCAAACACATCCCTGCCGAAGTCCTTTAGGAGGTTTTTGTCACATTCGCAGTGTGTGGTCGAGCATTGTCATGAAAGAAAACAACACCTTTTAGAACATTCCTCAGTGCTTCTTCTATATTGGACGGCACAGTTTCTTAACCCTCGGTAGCGCTTTGTTTTGGTCGCTATTTTATAACACTACGCCTTTGATCCCTTTCTTACCACTAGCTGAGTTTCTGACTTCCTTATAAAACACCACGTGGGAGTTTTCAGTGTGAGTGAAACCTTTGTGCAAATATTGCGTATTTCTCGACGTCCTGGTCTGATTTTCCATGTGCGACTATTGGTGTACTTTAGAACCCGGTTTGCCAGTCCGTGTGCAACTATCGAACTGTTTCTTTTTGAAATTATTTTTCTTGTCTCTAGTATTTTTTTTCAAACATTCTACAAATATAGACAGAAAATATATGTGTATCTATGTACATATATGTATATATGTCTTTTGCCTAGTTTATAATTTTTCTGTGTTAGTTAGTTCTATGTCTCATTAGACTAAAAAGGCAAAAATTTACCCTTCTACTTTTTCAGTGGATTGCATGTTTTGTAAATACAATTAATCGTAAACATAGTTCTCGGTAAATAGTAAATCAAAGTGTATATTTTAACTTATTTTAAATTTTAAAACATTTTATATTTATTTACTTTTGTAAAATTTGATTTCTTGGACATAATAATTATAATGGCTGCTAAGTTTATTGTTTTTAATTATTCAAATGTTATTTTGTTCACAAATGTACACAATTAATATAAGTAAGAAAATTTGAACAGTATTAAAGCGTTTTGAATTTGCAAAATCTATCTTTTTTACTGAATATTAAACCCGGTATCACAGACAGTGCGCGACCAACGACGTTAGATTTTTCATGCGACCCATCAAGGGTTAAGCGTCTCACAGTAAACATCTTTATTGATTGTTTCACCTCGTGGCAAACAAATTAATCAGTAAAATGCCTTGTCTATCCCAAAACACGGTGACTTTTCGATATGTCAAGATTGTCTTGGGTTTTTGTCAGTGGCGTAACTAGATTGATTGGCGCCCCCGCAGGTACAAGAATGGCGCCCCCTAAAAAAAACGAAGTCGCAACTTGTCGTCTCTAAATGACCCCTCTCCACCAATAACGCAAAAACTATTCATCCTATAAAAAAATGTTAATAAAACATGTTTGTCACAAGAAGTGCTACAACTTTTGTTCTTAGCGATTTTCAATAAAATTAACCATTTAGACATAAAATGCAATATTTGGAAAACAATTTTGACAGTTTGTTAAAAAAAAACACTAACTACTATTAAGGGAATTTAATACAAAATTTTTAACAAACAAATTTTTGTTTTAATTTAAAGATTGGAATTTCCTGAACAGTTTCATACCAATAACTCGTGAGACGCAAGGTGCGAGAAATTGTGTCACTGACACTGTATCATATTCTGTCGTGCCACGTCGCGTTACAAGCATCAAACACGTCCCAATATGCACCTAGCATAAACACCTGGTGGTTATACATTTACATCAGTGAAATACATTTGTTTGATGGAAGAGCAAATAGTTGGCTTATTAATTAAAAAAGTTTGGCAGGCATTATTGTTAACTGCTAGTAAAAAGATTGTGCAACTATAATGATTACGGTTTCAGACTTATGAACCGTGGTTACATTCTTTATGGAACAGATCTATTAAGATATCTCAATGAAATATTGTTAATTATCAAATTTATGATGATAATGTGTTTACTACGTTTTATTTTTTTAAATCTTTTCCTTTATATATTTTTTATGTACCCGGGTTGCGGCGCCTCTTGAACTGAATGAGGTGGTTACAGTAGTGCTATTTATGCCACTGGTTTTTGTGTTGTTGGAAACAAAGTGTGCCTCCATTCCATGAATTGCCTTTTAGTTTCAGGGGTGTCATAAGCAACCTAAGTTTCATCCCCCGTGACTGAGACAGAAAGTTATCGCCCTCTTTGTCATAACGTGTCAAAAACTGAAGTGCACTGCCCATCCATTGTTTTTTGTGTTGTTCCTTAAGAACTTTGGGCTCCCAACATGAACAAAGTTTTAAAAATCTAGTTTTTCAGTAACAATTTCATGAATAGTGATCGTGAAATTTGCGGAAATTTGTTAGCAAACGCATTAATTGTAAACTTACGGTTTTCATTATTCTTTTCATCAAGTGCACAAATCAATTCATCAGTAACCAAAGATGGAGGTCCATCTTCTCACCACTGAATCACTTATTGCATTTTCTCCATAAACCTCCCAGATTTGTCAATAAATGTCAATTGGTTTAACGTTCTTCGTCAGAAAATGAATCACAGATCTGATTTCACAAGCGATGGGGTTTTCAATCAACGCCAACATTATAAACAAGCACTACAAAGCATACGCAACCAATAGAGATCTGAAAATGGCATCATTTCCTTCTCCTTGACTGGGAGTGATGGAAACAAATGTGCGAAACTGCGATCACATCGCTGCCTTGGATAAAAATAAAAACGGAACTTACTATCTCGACATACCTCGTATATACAAAATTTAAAGAATATAGGTTCTTTTGTTTGATTGAAATAACATTTCATACTTTCCTTTTCACTATTACAAATTACTTCTTAGATAGCTCGTACCACTTAAAATGGACTTACCTACCAAATTTCAGGTCTGTAGGATTTGAAGATTTATGATTGTTTGGTTACCTTATATCTTTACTATATACAAAGGTACTTACAAAGGTACAAAGGTTTTTAGGTACTTATATATGTATAAGTCCCTACACCTCCTAAACAATTTTTGGAGTGTCACTATTTACCTTCGTGGCCCTGAACACTATGAATCTGTCATTAATATCAGTGTTTTTCAATTAATCTTATCCCCCCCACCCATAGGTGAGTCTTACCCCCACAGTATATTTTGCCAGATAGAAGTCTACCAAGTAGTTGAAATTACTCCATGTGTATCAGAGCTAATATTGCAATACATATACACATACATACATATATTTTATTCTGTTCTATGTATTCTTTATATTGCTAAAGACTTACCATTGGAACTGGAACTTCTTTAACTTGTACCAAATTTTCTAACCTCATTCCAAATTCATTTTCCTTGTAGTATCCTGGCTCTAAAAAATATAAATTTCATGTTCAGGGAGATAAGATTCTAAGGATAAATTTAGATAAAAAACATGAAATATAATTAAAACTATGAAAGAGTACTTCAAAAATATGTCATTTAGAAACAGAACGGTCTGGAAAAGACTTAGGGCCTAACAAACATTATAAGCCATTTTTAGAAAACTGATATGTTAAAAAAAAAACAAGCAACTTAGGTTTTGATTTACAGTACTGTTTATATACCAACATTCTGATATTAGATACTTTACAATAATTATAACAGAAGTTAGGAAGTTTTGAATGATGTATTATGTTTACCTTGTGATCCAATAAAGTTGATATCATATGTGTAATTAAAACCTGAAACAAAACAATTTACAACCATTGAGTAAAACACATTTTTTTAAACTATATCATTTAACAACCATTATTATAACTGTACATGTTACAGTCGTAGTAGTTAATGAAGGATTGAATATAAAGGATACCCACTGAAATTTTCTCTAAAATGTTCCTGAATTAATTAGTAAAATTTCGAGAAACATAAGCTATTCATTAGCCAATACTACCATTATTTTGTAAGGAAAAATAAAAGTAAACATATCATCCTTCCCCATAGCTGGCCTACTTCTCTCAGCACTGTTTTTCTTCCTCTTAAATTTTTATTGGTTTACTGAATAATACAATTGTTATTGTACATTGATAATGCAGGGTGTCCACCAATCTGGAAAACCAGGAATTGTGCGTAAATTTTTACTACCGGGGAAAATCCGTGAATTATGCGTGATTTTTTGATAAACCTGGAAATTTTAAAATATTGTCAACACACAACTAACTAAGTCACCGGCCGGCCGTCGCAACGCTGGCGCCAGCTTGGCCGATTATTGTGTAATGTAACATAACGTCATGTGAAATTGATGATGGAACACAAATTAACGGAGAATTTCACTGATAACGTTGAACTGTTTGAAGTTCAATGTCTATCGATATAATCGATAGTGCTATTGAACTATCGCAAACCCTACTGTTATTCTGAAACTGGTGTTTTTACCGCGATGGGACCGATACGTACACGATGAGAACTTTAGCATGTGTTAGCGCCGAACCCCTACTTGGGCGACAAGAGCGACACAACATGAGCGACCAAAGAGGTCGAGTGATTTTTGAATTAACAAACAAATGTAAATACAATGGAGCGTTCTACTTTGATGACCACAGCGACACGGCGGGAGCTGCACATGCGACCGAATTTTGAAATTTCAAATCAGTTTGTCTTTTGTCGCTGCGGTAGCTCGTATCGCATCGCTCGTGTAGCCCATGTCGCATACGTAGTACGCGCCAATGATTCAGACAGCACAGCGATCTGGGATTAGAAGCAAGTATTGCAGTGCAGTTCATGTCTGTGTGAGTTCTTTTGTTCATTATGTCTGTTTTCTCGTAAAATTTATTATTGTTGTCATTCTCGTGTAATTGCGACATAATTCCGGATACTGTCGCAATATTCTGTTAAGGCGATGAAACTCGCCATATACTGGCCTTTCTTTATAAATAACATCTCTTTCACATCGTCCAATAATCGTCTTTCTTTTTAAATACGTATTCGTCAACACCGAACTGTCCAAAAGTATCAACTTACGTCTTTTACCTTTAGAGAACATGGTGAAAGTGGTCAGCTCAAGGATATGACCACCGGTGTAGCTCGCATCGCCAGTCTACATAGAACACAATAATCTACCTAATGCTTGCGATACGAGCGTATCGCTGATGTCAGTCCAGTCGCTTGTGTCGCGTCGTTTTTGTCGCCCACGTAGGAATCAGTGGTTATTTGATCTGGCTGATTTAATAAATGTTAAGTACTTAAAAATTACTTTTGATTTCTGATTATTAGCACACAGTTAAATATTATTATTAGTTGATTCGAAATACACTTAAAATGTAAAACTAAATTTTAGTTGTTTTACTAGATTTACTTCGGCTCGCATTAAAATGCTGAAGTATTGAAATCATGCGATAATTTTTGTGTGTCTGGTCTGTCTATTAACACAATATATGCACTCACAGACGTCATTGAAAACTTCAGGTGGTGCCAAAATCTTTGTAATTTTAAACTTGTTGAGCCTTCTAACGTGAGTCGTAGCGTTTCGGGGTCACGTTTTTGGGTAAAAATTTTGAAAATACAGTGGGAGTATTTTTGTATATGTTTTTGGGTACGGGAAACTGATTTTGACAGTTACAAAGTCAAAGCTTGTCCGGGTCACATTTTTGGGTAAACATTTTTTAAATACAGTGTTGGATATTGTTTAATATGTTTTTGTATAGGGGAAAACCTATTTTTACTGTTAAAGAGTCTAAGATATTTTGATAATGAAACAGTTTGATAATAGGCTACATAAAATACTAAATACTAGGAAATATTGTGATGGAATATTCAAACAATGGGTAAGTGAACAAATAAAATTGTTTATACTGAAAAATAAAAACTAACAATTTATTCAATGAATTCATTTTATTGGTATCCAGGTCACTAATGGTATTGAATTATCGTTTCCTGTCAAGTGACCTTACTATCGTTGATCATTACGCGTTTCGGGCTTGCTAACCCTTCAGACAATATACGATTAATTCCTCCTAAACAAGGTCGTTAAGTTTTTAAAAAACATAAAATACACAAAACACAAAACACAATACAGTTCACATGCAGTTAGTTTAGGTGTGCACTCGTCGGCTGCTGGCCAACCAAAACCCTAAACGAATATATCAACATGTCAATTGACATCTGAACGCAGACAATTCATGAACAATGCTAATCCGAGGCCACAGTTACCTCAAAAACAACCATATCTGCCTATGAGTATATCAACTAGATAGTCGAACGGTCCATCTAGACAAAATCCTAAACTGTACCAAATGGCAGGGCGAGGGACGGAAAATTTCGAGACAAATGGCGGATACGCAATGTATCAATTTCACTCATCTAGTGAAGAAATTGTAAGTACTAATGAAGAACATTTTCAAGACTACAGCAATTTCAAGTTACCTTATTTAAGCCCATACCAGTCAAATAATAAAAGTCAAGGTGAAAATTATAAACAATAATGATAAATTATTGTATTATAAACACGTAAATGGGTTAGAAATTCCACAGAGTATAAGTTACAGGGCGTAAAACCAAAATCTATTGTCCCGTTATCAAAAATGAATAAACCCATTACAGACGGACATTAAATAAACGATTGGATTTAGAAAACTTAAGTAATCATAATATTTTTGAAACAAACACTTTTAAAAATAAGGTAAATAAAAGTCATTTTAATATCGTTGATAATAAAAACTAAAAACTAGAATTGTTTAAAATTAAGGTAGACCACATGAATTCGGAAGGAAAAGAGCCATAATTAAATTACGGGATGAATATGCAGATATATTTCATGTTGATGGAAATGATTTGACCTTTACTAATCAGATTAAACATTTAATTAGAACATTGGACAAAATTCCTGTCTACAATAGAAATTATTGATATTCAGAAATTTATAAAAATTAAGTTAATAATCAAATAGAAGATATATAAAATCATCCAGCTTTCTCGTTCTCCATGGAATTCTCCAGTTTAGGTCGTTCCAAAGAAAAAGGACGCATCGGGTAAACAAAAATTTACATTTGTGCTACACTTTAGAGGTCTTAATTCAAAAACAATCGATGATAGATTTTCGTTACCAAATATCATGGATATTTTGGACAAATTAAGCCTATCTCAATTTTTACGACCTTAGATCTAGCTCCGGATTTCATCAAGTAGAAATGGACCCAACAACCATAGAGAAGACACCATTTTCGACTGAAACCATACATTATGAATATTTTAGAACGCCTTTCGGCCTGAAAAGATTCCCCTGACCTTCCAAAGAATAATTATGAACAATTTTCTAAGAGGAGTTCAAAATGAAACAAGCCTAGCACAGTTAGATGATATAAAAATCTATTGAAAATCTTCAGGCATTAGTATTTGACAAACTACGGAATGCAAATTTTAAAATTCAACTAGACTAAACGGAATTTTATCTCACATAGTAACAGTAGAAGGTGCCAAATCGAATCCAGACAGGTTAAAGCTATTAAATGTTATCCTATTTCTAAAACAACAAAAGAAATTAAAAGGTTTTTAACTGTATTAGGATATTATAGGAAATGTATAAAGAATTTTGCTGCTACAACAAAACCGTTTATGAATTGTTTAAAAAATAAAAAAAGGTGCAAAAATCAACATAAACAATCCATTTAGTCATAATAGCCTCCTGGATTGTGTATTCAATCAGTATACTAAAAATGGTTAATTACTGTGCCTTAGTTTTTCTCCGTCAGACAATCCAAAAATGTTCTCATATTGGATAACTAGTTTCAACTGTTATACCGTCATCATCGGATCCTTGACATCGTATTTTGGTAACTTGATGTCTTTGTATTCATAAGCTGTTTTTGCTTGACTAGCATTTGGTTGATTAATTAATCTTTAATTATCAGTTTGATTAAGTTAGGTTAGCTATTATTTATACTGGCTAGAGAGAGTGGGATTAATAATACGGACTCATTAATCTATCAAATTTTCTAAATATTCGTAATGGCTAGAATATTGGACCCATTTACTACTACAAACCTTCTTTATTATTTAAGTAAGTAATAGTACTAGTAATAGTAAAATAATGTTGAATGTGGAAAACCCAAATAAAAACACAAATCAACATTACTTACTTTCATGCACTGTAAGAAACATTCCAGTTCCATGAGTGCTTCCATGTCCATAATTCAAACCCATCTCTAGCAGAGGGCGACGAAGAATAGGTTCTAGTTCTTGCATTGTAGTACCAGGTTTAAACTCTGATGTAACCAAATCTATACAACCTTTCAATAAACTTGTGTATATATTTTGTTGTTCTCTAGTTGGTGTACCAAAGTGAAGCACTCTTGTTGTGTCAATTGTTCCATCTAAATCAACCCAAAGGAAGTAAATTTAATATTTGCTTTTTGTTATTTAAATCGGTTCAGGAAATTTAGCCTACTAAATAATGAGCTGAGATAAATATTCCAAAAAAAGATTTAGATTTTCATTTGTATGTAACAGCTATTACTATTTAGAGAAGACTATTCAGGTTGAAAATACTATTTTAAAAGTGGGACAAACAGAAGTTTGTATTACATTATTTGAAAGCTTTTTTACCATGGAAGTATTTAATTAGACCTTCTAAACTATACCGTAAGAGAGATTCAAATTGTGTATCTCCTTAATTTTTGTACAATGATTTCAAATTTCAGCGATAACTTTGAATTCTTAACGTTGCTACACCTAAATTATTATTTTATTTTATTCTTGTATATTTTATGAAGATTCTGAAAATGGTGTGAAACTTAACAAAACTTGGATGCATAGCCAAGACATTACAGTTTTACGTGAACAAGTACCGATTTTTATACAAATCTTAAAATATTTTTTAATCCTAGAACATGAGAGTAAAACATTTTAAATATGCACTATGTTGTCATTAATACCAAGTTGTTAACACTTGTCACCAGCCACCCTGTGTATTTAATTCTTATGCTTGCCATGAAGCTAGAGAGCCAGATACATATCTGGGCTAGAGGCTTGAAATTCGGCGCATACTATTCTTGAAATATCTATAAGAAAGGTAAGCCAATTGCATTTTGAATCCGTGTGACTAAGAGGTAAAATAGGGTAACTACCCGTAAACAATAAATATAAATTCCACCAACTTCTCACGAAATAAGAGAGCTTTTACACATTTGTTTCTTAAGTGATAAATGGCTAAAATAAATTACTCATAGTTCAATTATATTTAACACTTAGAACTAGAACAAAATTGAGCTTTCTTCCTTCAAGGAAAGTTATAAGAACTCAATTAAAACACAAACAACATTTTTTGTAACTTCTACAATTTGTATTTTTTAATCATTGCAGGCAAGATTCAAAAATAAAAATTGTAGAAGTTACAAAAAAATGTGTTTGTTTTTTAATTGAAAATGGAATTCTACCAAGTACCTTCGGTCATCAGTATATCAATCGTTATAAGAACTAATATTTATTCTGTAGGAGTGGTTATAGTATTGCATTTTAACCAGTTGAACACATTTTGTCGAAATATGAATGGTTTAAACTTTATATTTATCACTTAAGAGAAAATGTCCCAAATTTAAGCTCTCATGATGTATTAATCGAATTTATATTTTTTTGTGTAAGGATAGTTACTTCATTTCACCTCTCATAAACAATACAAATACTTGAGTGCCCGTACAAACATTTTTTTCAAAAACTTATCAAAATAATATCTGTTTTAGTGGATTTCAAAGTTTTCAGAAATTTTCCACTTTATTGACTCTATTAAGTTTACAGTTAAACAAAACCAACCAACATGTTTAAACATTTAATTTTTATGCACATTGTGTTCTCCATAAAGTTCTGTTTTAATCGCTTTAACTGAAACATAATAAAAAAAACATTGATATATAGTACCTACCTAAACCTATGCTTAATAATGAAAAGTAACTTTGCCTCAAAATTGAATGTAGAGTTTCATTTGGAAGCGTGCTCAGTCTCATAAGTTAACTCACCCAAATATTGTCCTCCAGAATCAATTGTCAGCATGCCTGAAGTATCTATCCTTTTATTTGTATCTGGAGTTGGAATATAATGAGGTAATGCTCCATTTGTTCCAAATGCAACTATGCTGCTAAAACTTGCACCTCTATTTAAGGGCTGTTCAGCTCGAAGTTCTATTAATTTACGAACAACCTTAAGTTCATCCCAGGCTATACCAGCTGCTAACTACAAATAATGTATAGAATTGCTATTCACAAATAACACAGTTTACAGGCATTCTAATTATAATTTCACACAGTTAGATGGTTTTAGAAGACAGTGCTGCATCAACAATTTGATTTGTAATAGGAAGGATTGTGGTATAATTCATTACAAATTGAATTTTTAAAAAATAAACACTATCAGGAACTGGCACATACTTTCTCACAAACATATTTAAATTATTAAAC
>JAGFPH010001383.1:31067-73886 GCA_018207615.1 Philaenus spumarius
AGGATCATCTTTCCTTTCTGCACCTACCAAATGGATATTATATATATGACCTATGTATTGATTCCCAACTAATATCTCAAGGTTGGTCTATAGTCGTTAGTTCTTAATACTATTTTTTTTTTTTTTTTAACAGCAGTCTCATATCATATTTACAAAACAAAATAATCTATGAACACAGCTATTTATTCCAAGACCAAGTATTGGTGGGGTTGGTGCTATATTTTTGGTTATACTACCTTAATATCTTGACCACTGCAATCTTTATGTACTTTAGCAATGCCTCCTTCATTACCTAGATATTATAAGGAGGTACAGTAGAACCTCGATTATCCGACCTATTTGGGACTGGGCAGACCTCGGATAATACGGTAGGTTGAGAGACAACCATTGAGGTTTGAGTTCCCGCGTTATTTATATCGTTATATGCTGATTTGGAGCCATACTTACTTCAAAATATATTTTATTTGGCTTTAAATAATATACATACGGTAGTTCAAAATAAACAAAGAATTTTGGATAATGTACTCAAATGAAAGAAATTTTATACTGTAAGCTCTTGTAATAAAAACAAAAATTTTAAGAGACATTTACATTATTTATGAAAAGTACAAATTAAAATCATTAAATTAAAAACATTTATATTTATAGAAAGTATGTAAATAAAACACATCTTTTTCACTCTCGATTCATTTTCGCTTTCCACTGATGATTATACTCTCATTTACAAAGTTTAATACCGACTAATAAAAACAAAAGAACAAAATACAGTAGCAGGGGAAAGAAACAACTCGTGGCAAATATGTGAGTCATAAATATGATGATGTGAGAAGGGGAGGGTATAACAGGAGCAAGACTGCTTCGTCATTCACTATACTACTCGTCCGCTAAATGTCACCCATACCATTGCGGCAAACTACTGTTTTGTGTTCTTTCTGTTCAATTTAACACAACAGTTTTTATTATAAATTTACTTATTGAGAAATAATCTTAAGCTATGAATTCATTATGAAAATCAATTTATTTGTAAGTTAACAGGATTGATGTTGACAAAAAATCAAGTTTTTATTATTATTGGTTTTTCTAATTCGCCTCGCATAATCAAGGTTCTATTGTATTTGTAGGACTACTTCCAAGCTCCTTTAGTATGTTGTCTATAACATTTTATATTAGTTATACCTGTATGTATAATCCTTTGAATTTGGGTTCATCCAAGTCAACCAGCCTGTGGTGCTCCAAACTCAAAATATACCTCTGTTGCACAAATATATTATACACTATTAAATAAACAATTATTTAAACTACCTGTCTCAATATTATCACAATACTGTAGTTTGTTCAGATAACTCTTTTATGCCAGTTTTTATTATTTATTAAATAAGACTTATATTGACAATAAAAGCTATTAATTTAAATTTGTTTGTTGAATACTTACTGAGATAATTGTACCATTTTTGCCACTGAGAAAAATTTATCTTTTTTCCATCAACTGACACTACACTTCCTGCAAGTAATTGTGTACTTAACCATACTGGTATGTTAGGAATCTGGAAAATATATGTTGTTGAAACTCAAAGATGCAAATAAATTAAATTACTACATAAACAAATAATTCTAAATCCTAAAGAAATAATAATTAAGCTTTAAAAAATTAGTTATAAATTAATCTTTGTTATTTAGTTCAACTTTATTAAACTAAACATTCTCTATTTTTATTTTTGGAAAGGATAACTCTACAATAATATTAGTGACGCTAATTAATTACCGATTGTAGTGCAGTTTTCATTAACAACCAGTTACAATCCAACTGTTCATCTGCCTGGAGATCATATCGACTATCTGTCCATAATGCAGCGGATGTAAGGGTTACTACTGCATCTCCATTAGTTCCAGAAAATCCAGATATATAATGCCTTCTTTGATCCACTGGTCCCACAATTTCTGTCTGTTAATCAAATTATTTAATACGTACTAATTCCAATACTTGGTTTTGCCCACAAGTATTTATATCCAAGTCATTGTTTATGTTATTACACAATTTGTTTGTAAAATACTATATTAAATTTGCATACAAAAGTGACAAATTATTATGGTCCAGCCAAAGTTTTTGAAAGTATCTTTGCCTGAATCATTATTTTTCTATTAATTAAGTTTTGGTAACTTGAGACAATTTCCACCTATAATTATTTTGCCTTAATTAAGTTTTGGTAACTTGAGACAATTTCCACCTATAATTATTTTGCCTTATAATAGCATTCCTGCTTGCAGATTTCTGGTTACAGCTACAGCTACTAGTGCAAAATATTCCACAGTTGTGTGGAGTGTTGCACAGAAGCCATGAATAAGTTAATCTATATGTTATTAATCATTATTTATATGAACTGGAGCAGTCGACTAGTGGGGTTGATTCTTTAATGATAAAGTACTGGGCGACCGAGCATCGCTCAGTATTTTTTTTTGTGAAACTGTTTTTTTAAGGAAAATGTATGTAAATACGAATCGTATATTGAATAAGTATGAATATTTTTCGATCTTACGTACTATGAACTGTTTATTTAAATATAAAAAAAACATGAGTGCAATTAGTTTAACATTTTATTAGAATATAATATCTGCTATATTATAGTAACTTTTTACAGTTGAACTATTACTTCGTACATATTTTAATACACTCAGTTTTATCATGACTAATCGGATCTTAACCAAATACTTCCCTTCCATACTATATTACGGGTATGTCGAGGATTTTCATTTGAAAGACGTACTTTTAACATAGTTGGTCGCTTAACTCTGGAAAATGCTACATATAACATGACATGCATGAAAACTGACAATCTTAAGTCCATGCCGACAAATTCGAATGTTTGACCTTGGTGTTTGAATAAAGAAATAAGTTGAAAATTATAGCACCTGATTCATTGTTAATGATTTATGGTTGTTAAATAGAATATAAACATCTGGAGCTAAAATTAACAGATTAACATCTGTTTGTAAAAGGTCTGGATTGTATCTATAGATTTGCTTCTTAGTGACTTCAAAGATGGTATATAAAAGAAGTTCAGAGTTTACATAGGCGAAAAGAGCTACTTAGTGCATTTTTGAAGATATAAGACCTAGCACATTCGATTCCTGAAGTCAAAAAACTCCTATATGCAAATTTTCATCCAAATCATTAG
The DNA here is from genome assembly GCA_018207615.1 of Philaenus spumarius. Lineage (NCBI taxonomy): Eukaryota > Metazoa > Arthropoda > Insecta > Hemiptera > Aphrophoridae > Philaenus > Philaenus spumarius. The sequence goes on from JAGFPH010001383.1 coordinate 34,241, forward strand.
AGCCGTTAGCGAGATCCCCGAAATAATATACATTTACAAATATACAAGAATTGCTCGTTTAATAAGATTAGATTATGATGAAACCAACATATCCAGCAACCTGGGTTGCAGAAAAGTTGTAGTGAGTAGAGGCTGTCTGCATCCTGAAAGGATTACTCAAAAACAATGTTTGATAATGTATTCTGCATAAGCCAACGGGCACTCCTTATGTAACTTTTGAAATAGAAAACGTTTACAATACTTGGACAGAAAACATACCTAAAGCGTATGTTTACAATGGGTGTGCTTATGGAAGAGTAAGAGTGGATAGTTTAATACTGAAATATTCAAAGACTGGTTAAGAAAGATTTCTCTGCCATATTTTTGAAAATTTATTGATGATGGTAAGACGGTTATGATTGGTGACAATCTTGCTAGTCATATATCACCATAATATTATTTAATTGCTCAATGTAAGAAAAATATCATAAGCTTAATTTTAATCCCTCCCAGTAGTACTGGCATTACCCAACCATTGGATGTGGCCTTCTTCTGCCTCTTGAAGTAAAATGGTGCCAAACCTTAGAAGAGTGGAAAAGCAAAAATCAAGGAGGTGTAACAAAAGACACATTCCCTCTTTTGTTAAACAAATTTCTAGGTGAAATTGGAAATGAAAACATTTGATAAAACGTAATAAATTGCTTCATAGCAGCAGGTCTCGTTCCACTAGGCGAAGAAAAAATGAGTAAGAGACTTCCAAAGAAAGCTACCAAGTCGTCAGAAAATGAAGAAGCAGCTGTGGGAATGATGTTAGTGTCTACGTTTACAGAGTATCTAGATGAGAGCAGGAAGAAGGAGACAGAAAATGTACAAAGGAAAAGAAAATTTATTTGCCTGCGGGAAGAAGGATCAATGTAAATGACCTTGTTTAGTTAATGAAGACATCGACTTCAAAACTACACAGCAATCATAAAACAATTTGATAAATTAAAAAAATTATATGAAAACATGATACAGTACATTACATCCTCTGCAGAATTCAAATTGTTTGTAACAGAATGAAAGGCAAGTTGTTCAGTTCTACGTATTTAATTGCAACTGTTGTACTTGAAATTTAAATAAGGATAACAAAATGTTTTCCCTCAAATAACACATTGCTTTAGTGACAAAAATTTATTTTAAACAGTTACCAAAAACAAAGCACTACCTATACTGTCATTTTCATTTCGGTTTTTGTTACTTTTGATTAAAAATTCTTAATTAACAACCCTAGAATCCTTGTAACTCAAATATCTTGTACTTAAAACATGTTTAAATTTTCCCCGAGAAAGTGCAGCACTTATCGGCAATTAAAAGACAAATTAAACCATATATAAAATTGAAGTACCTATAAAACAAATAACAATGAAACTAGGCATGACAGTCGAGATGTAGAGGAATGTATTGAGGTGCTTTTACGCATAGGGTCTGTAGAAATGGAGTTGGTACCAGCATCTTCTGTGTTTGTTCTGGTCTTCTGAGTTCAAAGGAAGGAACAAAAAAAATCATGACCGAGCACTAAAGATTCAAACAATTTTGTATAACCACTCTTAGGTGGTGAAGATGTACAAGGTATCACTGGTTTATTTAATTCTTCATAGAATAAAGAAAAAAATATAGTTTCAACATTGGATTATTTACATTAAAAAAAGTCAGAACATTCCAGGTTAAAATAATGGCAGTATGAAAAAATAATGGCATAATAAGGATTGTTCACAACTTGTTAATTAAAATTACTCGTAGATGTTACTGATGTATTAGTTTTTAATTTTACATATTGTAATATTGTAGAGTAAGGTTAACTCACAATGTAATGTAAAGGGGGGTAACTAAAGAGTTGTGGATTAATCATATTCTCTGAAGACAAGCCTTAGGCAAGTGTATAGCAGGTAGCTTTTCATATATGTGGTAAGACGGTGGAAGTAAAAAAAAAGGTGATTGGCTTGATTCCAAGCTAATGAGAATGACTACCTGGCATCCAGCTTGAGATGTTTTGCCAACTTTTGCTACAATAATTATGTAAGAAAACTAAAGGATGACATTATTTAAGAATAGGAAAACAATGAATAATCTATAAACATATTTTTTTATGTTTATATATATAAAACTAAATGCTGTCGAATATCACTGTAAAGAATAAATTGTTTTGAATAATGATTATCTTCTAAAATTTCAAAAACTATGAAATAATTTTTATTTTATATTATTGAGTTTTCTTAATTGAAGTAGCATGTGTGGGGGATCATATCATTGGCGGATCCAGGGGGGCTGTGGGGGCTGCCGCCCCCCCCTTGGGTTATTATATTTTTGTTTAATCGTCTAAGTGGCAGACTGCTCAATTGAGTAGTGTCAGACAACACAACTTGTATCGAATATTTCACCCACTAAATATTATCAAATCTCAATAAAACAAAAACCATTGGAAAAGAAATGTTTTAAACTTCAATTTTTGTATTTACAAAGTTCTTCTAAAAAGTATATTTACATATGTAATCATCGTTGTAAAATTGTAGTTGCCTAAATCAATATTGATGCCACGCTAGAAAGCATAAGGAAATGACTCAAACTCGTCACGTTTTAAAGGCACATAATCGTTAGACAGACTTGTTTTGAGAAGAAGATAAGGACACCACTGGATTTTCAAGATTTTAACTTTCTACCATGATCTTCTAATCAGTCGTCACTCTTATAGTTTCTTAGATTTGAATTTGTCTGTAAACCTTTGCCATTGGATAGTTTTCAAAAAATGAGAAAGCACGTTTTGTAATCGATGTATCTATTACAAATCTATATGCAGTATTCGTATAATAATAATTTTTATATCGATTTGAAGTGCAAGTTCTATATTTTCGTTTAATATAAGGAAACCCTGGTTTAGTGTTCCGAACTATTCGGGTATTTCCGTGAATACCCTAGACGCGTTAGCCGTTACCTTTTCCTGTCTGGCTGGAACTGTCCGTTTGTGAGAATTTTATTTAGTTGTTGTAATTTAGTGAAATAAGTTTTTAGAATAAATCTATTTAAAATTTTCAAGTATACAGTTCAATTCTATGGTTTATTCTCTACAATTTGTTATAATAAAACTTTATTCTTGGGTAAAGCATGTAATCCTTAATTCCTATTCAAAATGAGTGATCGTGAAATAGTCTAAAAAGACGTTTTTAAGCACTGTATTCCAAAAAATTATTCTATACCCCCCTTCCCCCCGGATAGAAGACAGCCCCCTCCTTGAAAACCGGCTGGATCCGCCCATGGATCATATACCAATGGGTTTTCACATCACAGTGTCTCATTTCCTCCCTGTTTGTATTACAGTACTTTAGTAGAGGATGAGATAAGAACAAAATTCACAATAGTAGAATTACTAATCCGCTTCCATTATCAGTTCAGGTTAGCAATGATTACAAAGCTGATAAAACTCAAGTTTTATCACATTATGGTTCAGTAAATGTCTAACTGGCCTTTCTTCTTATGAAGGCACATAATAATAAATTTCTAAAGAAACAAGGATGATGGTTTTTACCAGGGGTTTATTAGTAATTTTTCCTGGGGTACTCTTTTGAAAATTTTCATTTCTAAAACCCCTACTTTACATACTTTTGGTGAATTTAAAGGTGCAGATAATATGCTTACTTTTATAAGAAAAGTACATGTATATGTAACTATTTTTGTTCTTGTATATATACAGCACATAGCAAATTTTAGAGACACTATTTTTAGCAAAAACTTGGCCAAATATCTCTTATTTAATCAATGGCCTTTATCAGAAATTTAAATCGTTGGTCAAAGACTGTAAACCTAAACACATTTTATGTATACCAAGAAATGACTTTTCTTATACAAAAACAATAACACACAAGCAAGCTTATCATGAGAACAAAACACAGACGCTTGTTAGTGAATTATTCTAACGTCACTCAAAAGTTTCAAAACTAAACAACATCACAATGTCAACATCAAAGCGCCCAGCCACTTTTTAGTTGAGTTTGTGAGAGGTATCACATACCCAGGCGCAATCGCATGTCGCTGAGTACAGTCAAACAACCTGCTAAATCGCCATGCGGCCGGTGTTCAGGTGCCTAAGTTTAAATATTTTCCTCTTTCAATCTTGTATTGTATTGTCAGTGTGCAGCCATTGTTTGTATGTATTCCGTGCTCTCATTTCGGATACAGTATTTAATTTTTAATTCATTAATTGTGAAATTAAATGAGTTATTCGATAAGTATTAATCACTAAATGTAGTACAAACTATATCATGTTTGGTCTTATTTTGATTACAATAATCTGATCATCATGCTGAAATAGTTAATAATATAAAAGTTAAGTATCGCTGCTTTTTAAACTTTTCGGCCGCTTCGACTCTGAATCATCAGTCTCTTATTTGTAGTCGTCCGCAGAGCTCGCCAAACATCAAAGGCATGCCGCGATGCTGGCTAAAGGGTGTCTGGTGCTCCCAAGTTGTCCTATTTCGATTCCGAGCTGAGGGGCAATGTGGAAGACTTTACTGTAGGTGGCTCGCATAGTCGCAATGCACTGTAGTATAGAGATATCTTGAGATTTTTAGATTGGCGGACATCAAATTCTGAACCAAGTGTTGAATGATTGTGATTGAGGGAGTGGATGGTACAGTGCAACGTAAAAAAATAGTATAAAGCAATACCGGAACAGCGTTCCTGCACCAGTAAACCTCAGGTTTTTACGAAATATAAGAAAATGAATGTGGTTTTCTTGTTTGTGTTGCATATTTTCGTAAGTTACCGGTAAATATTTGATGGCCATTCAAAATGGTAAGTTTTATTTGTTTGTTATTGTTTTGTACTGAGGTTGTCAATCAATAGCAAAAGGAACACTCATTATTAAAAATTATGTGGTTGTAACCTTTAAATATTATACCTAGCCTAAAAATAAAATGTCCTTTAGAACAAAGAAATACAACTCAGAAGAAAACTTGACATACAGTATTACTAAAATTTTTATTTTAATCAGAAAGTTTTATGTTAAGTTGTTTTTAAATAAACTTAAAAACGTTTGTTATAAAAAAAACTAAATTTATAAATGTTTTTAGTTAGCTATTACGAATAGGCAATAATGTTACAAAATAGATTATTAAATTACCTTCTAGAGATAAACTAATGTCAAATTACCTGGTGATCATCTGAATTTGGTATTATGTAAGCAGATATATTTTTGGACCTCATGAGGTCTCGAAGTTCTTTCAGACGAGATGTAGTGTTTACCCTGTTGGACGGTACATCATCTGTATTCGAAGTACACCCTCTGCGGTCTCTCAATGTTACAAGGGTATAATCTTGAGAGCGCCCATATTTTTCAATTGGTTCAATTCCTATAGGTGCTATGCTTGCTACACATATGATTTTACAAACTGAAATAAAATTATTGCAAACAATTATGCCTTATATTTTAATAAATGTAAATTAATCTGTATTAATGTTTTATTAGTTTAGTTGAAAATATTTTAGTGAACACAATTCAAGTACAACAATTATTTTACTTACGAAAAACAAGAATATTTACACTTTGATACATTTTGATGGATGCACAATGACACTATGAGAAAAGAATATCTCTCCATTAATTAGATATCTATAAACTCCTTAATGACCTTTTCGTGGACACTTATGTCATTAGTAAAACAGAGAATGTTGACCCTACAATTTAATGGCTGGACAATACTACACATGATTAAATATTAAATACACAGCCACAGACTACTTAGGAAACCTTTGTTTGTTATATTATATATATTGAAAGGATTTAATAGAAAATAAAGTCTTCTAAAAACAGTTTTCAAAATTGTATGGTTTTAAAATATAAGTGTATGATAAAATGAGTAATTCGTAACTACAAAAAATTATTAAACAGATTCACTGTGACTTCATAATTGTATAAATAGCCCAGTCAATAAAGGGTTTGAGTGGGAACTAATTAGTGAAAAGCTGATTTTTTCATGGATGTTAGTTGATTATATAAGGAATATTTTCTGAAAAGTCCCCGCCCCTCCCCCTCTTGCTTCCCCCCCTACCCCCTTAAAGTTCACTTTCGAATGACTTTTTTATTTTGTCAATATCTAAGAGATAAAAAGCGATAAAGTCATTTTTATTTCGTTATTGTAATCCTTATAATATTCTCTATCAAAAATGTTCTTTGCGTTTAAGCTATAAAACAATTATTTACCATGTATTTTTAAATTTAATGTTAAAATTTTAACTTTTCTATTACAATAATTACATGTTTAGCTATTTTTTATTAATATGAGACAAGTTATGAAAAAATGGCTCAAATAAAACTTTTAGGGTATTTTTCAATCTTCAAAATGATATAAGTTTTATAAATGTTAAGTGCAGCCAGTTGACATAATAGGACTGACAAAGGGAGAAGGCGCGGGGCGCACGAGTCCTTGAGGGCCGGATCAGCCCGTTGGCATATCAGCGGTCAATCTGCAGTAGATGCCTATTGTTTGGACTTTTATTTGTATAGCCGGTCTAATTATAGGTATTACAATGGTTAAATAGACGTAAACATTTATTTTATTTTTTTATTATTTATTTATTTTCTGGTATTTATTATTGCAGTGATAAACACACAATATGATTTCTTTTAGCCAAGCCAATAAAGGGGAAAAATAGGCCTTAATATTTTACTTATTTATGATTCCTTACCGAGTTTTCACAAGGTAACCCTATTGTATTGTTCACTTTAGAAATAAATTAGTTTCATATTCATAATTTATCTGTTTTCGTATCATATTAAAAACAACAGTATATTTAAAACCCATATACTTAAAATATTTTAAAACTTTACAATAAGTGTTTAATTTTATAATTTTCTTTCTAAATTTGAAAAACTTTTTTACAAAAGTCATTATTATAAATAACTGAACAATGGATGATTCAGATTTGATTTGCTTAATTTGCGGTAACGAACTTATCAAGGATATTGTAGTTGAAAAAATGGAATTGACGCTATTTACGAAGCTAGTAATAAAAGAAAAGATAGTTTACATAAAAAACTACAAGGAAAGAGTACTATCGAACTACACAAGTTATGTAGGCAACAATACACAAGACCTTCGAGTATTCAAGCAGCTATTAAGAAACTAGAGGAACAAAACAATGAACCTAGTACGTCAACCACTGGAGTTACTCGTAGAACCCATCATGATACGTTTGATTTTAAGATGTGCTGTTTTATTTGTGGAAAATTAGCAAATCATAACTCTAAAACTCCATCTCAGTATAGAAAAGCATTTCACGAAGTAACAACAATAGAATTTAAAGTCAGTTTTTTACAAAAGTGCATCGTTAGAAGTGATGTACGGGGCGAAACTGTAAAAGCCCGACTTTTAAGTGCAATCGATTTGGTAGCAGCAGAAGCGCGTTATCACAGACATTGCTATTCAGAATTTATGAAATCTAAGCCGATTAAAACACAAAAAGGTAGGCCGTAAACAAAATTAACTTCTACCTTTACTAAAGTATGCAATTACATAGAAAAAATGATGAGTGCCAATACACGATAAAAGAAGTTAAGGACATTTTCAAAACTTTATCCAATGAAGATGAGGTTTATTCTAACAAGCATTTAAGAAATCTCCTTCAACAACATTTTAAAGAAAGACTAACAATGACAAAATTTTCTGGAAAAAAAGTGTTTTTTGTCTTACTGACAATGTGCATAAAATTATGGACCAATGGTATAAAAATAGGGTTGTTGATGAAGAAGAAGAGAGAAAGAGGATTGTTTTAGCGGCGGCCTCGATTATAAGAGAAGACGTACAAAGGAAAAGCTATGATTTCAGTTCGTATCCAGATTTAGAAGCAATTAAATCCGGTGGAGAAAATCTCATTCCAGAGACTCTTAAAATGTTTACATCACATGTTACAAAAAAGAAAAGCTTATCCGAATCACAGCAAGTTGATAAGAAATGCCTTGTTATAAATCATGCAATAGTATCTGCAGTAAGGCCTAGGTCATTTCTTTCACCTATACAGACAAGTCTTGCTTTATCTTTACATCGACTATACGGATCCAGACACTTAATAAACATGTTGTCCTCAATGGGAGTGTGCGCGTCATACAATGAAGCTACAACCTACATGACTTCACTAATCAGTGCTGGCTCCCCAGTTATTGAATCAGATGGATTTCTTCAACATGTTTTTGACAATGCTGACGTGAATGTACGAAAGTTAGATGGGCTAGGCACTTTTCATGCTCTGGGAGGGATTCAGTGCATCACACCAGGTTCTTGTGTCAAAACTGAAACCACAGTGAAAAGGATTGCAATTGGATCTTTTCGTAACACTGAAACTATTCGGGAGTACGCATATCCAATGAAAAGAAGAAATGCTGGTCTGTCTAACATTATCATCGAAGACTTAAATCAACTTCAAGAAGTAAGATGTCTATCAAGTTTGCCTTCACAATATTTGCATCCCCTCAACTTTGTTTGGCTTTCCGATATACAATCACAGCCTGGGTGGAGTGGATTTATGACCAACCTGACGACAAATTCAGAAGACTGTCAAACAACATACATTATAGCAGTACCATTTATTAATTTGGATCCCAGCAATATTTCAACAATCTTCACAGCAATGCATTTTGCAGCTGATTGATGTCTTATATGGGAGCTGTTGGAAAAATTATGGAAGGGAGTGGTCTTGAAAACCTCTGGAGCACAGTATACGGAAAAGCTACGGTAAGTCATATGATGAATGGGCACGCGTACGACAGATGTCTTCGTGCATTTACACTTACAGCGAGCCATTTTTTCATAACTTGTCTCATATTAATAAAAAATAGCTAAGCATGTAATTATTGCAATAGAAAAGTTAAAATTTTAACATTAAATTTAAAAATACACGGTAAATAATTGTTTTATAGCTTAAACGCAAACAACATTTTTGATAGAGAATATTATAAGGATTACAATAACGAAATAAAAATGACTCTATCGCTTTTATCTCTTAGATATTGACAAAATAAAAAAGTCATTTGAAAGTGAACTTTAAGGGGGGGTAGGGGGGGAAGCAAGAGGGGGAGGGACGGGGACTTTTCAGAAAATATTCCTTATATATATAATCAACTAACATCCATGAAAAAATCAGCTTTTCACTAATTAGTTCCCACTCAAACCCTTTATTGACTAGGCTAAAAGAAATAATATTGTGTGTTTATCAGTGCAATAATAAATACAGAAAAATAAATATAAATAATAAAAAAATAAAATAAATGTTTATTTATCGAGTTTTTTGCGATCATTACTATGTCTACACTATAGTATAGTGAGAAAGTAAAAAACCTAGTATACAGTTGTGGCAACTATTAATAATTTGAGGTTTTTGAATAAGACATATGGTATCAAGCTTTCTAAGTTTACCATTTTAAACATTGTCAATTGCAAATTATTTTGAAGTGGAGAATTTTTATGTACTACATACACATCTTAGATACACACACAGTACAATACAATAGGATCTACTCAATGGTGTATTAAGCATTACACATAAATATTTACTGAATTTAAATATTAAATGAGAGGAATGCACTGTAAAAATAAAAATTATGTAGATTTTGTACTTTTAAAGAATTACATAAACAATCTTCGTGCAACAAAATTAGAAATAATTGTATTTTTATAACATTTATTTAACTTTTAATTTATTTTATACTATTATTATAAATTTGTTTAAAAAAATATTAGAATTGAAAGTAAAATATTAGTGGTGTTAAATAATAACTTGTTTTCTAACAAGTTGTACAAAAGAATAAAATTTACCTTTAAATAAGGTAGCTAAAATTTAAAACTATGTTTGATTTGTATTTTCAATAATTTGATACAGAGAGAAAAGGACAAAGTGAAATTAACAATACAAGAGAATAACTAAAAAACTAACACCAGCAGCAAAACTCAACGAATGACACAGATTTACCAACATCAAACAAGCACTTTAAAAAAGCACTCCACATCATCCAGAGAAAATAACCAGGTTTTTAGTTGCACTATAAATTTTGTCTTAGATTTTATGAACTTTAAAAATGTGGGAATCCTATTAAAAATATTTGGTGCAGAATGCAAATACAATTTCATAAAAGCTTCTTTGAACGGACAAGGCAAATCTCTCTTATATTTAGACCGCAGTATTTTTCAGATAAATTCTGCCCACTTCTAAGATAAAATAATTTTAATACTTTGAAAATATATAAATGTCTCAAAGGAAGAAGTTTTAACTGCCTAAACAATGGCAAAGAATGTGAATTTCTAGGGACTTTTAATACACATCTTATGAGGTGTTTCTGTTGTATAACTATTGGCTTAATATTTTGAAAGTAAATGCCACCTTAACATTCAATACCATACTGAATTCTGGACTCCACTAAGGCATGGTACATTTTTTAGTCATCCATAGAGGACACACATTTCTCAAAAGATAGAAACTACGAAGACTGACAAATAACTCTTGTTTCAATCTATCAACATGCATTTTCCAGTTTTACTTTATGGATTCAACATTCTTGATAAAATCACAATCATTCTTACATTCATTTATTGAACCACATCCCGTGTTATGATACTTCACAGATTTATCAAAAGATCCTCTCTCCAATAGATTAAAAAGTATATAGCTGCTCTTAGATACATTTAAGAACATGCTGTTTTTTTAAAAACCACAGTTACAAAGATTTTAAATCGTGTTTCATTGAAATTCTATTTTCTTCATAAGATTCACCACAATAAGACAAAGCTGTGTCGTCTGCATATGTGGTAACTTTACCCTCAAAGCGAGCATTGCATAAGCCATTAACATATATTATAAAAAGCAAAGCACCTAAAGAACCCTGCGGAACCCCGAAATTAACCACATTACTGGTACTAAAACTGTCATCAATTTTAACGCATTGCATTCGACCAAGCAAATAACTCCTGAACCACTCCTCTTATTCCATATCTATGTAATTTGGCCAGAAGAACGGAGTGATTTACAGTGTCAAACGCCTTCCTGAGATCCAAAAACATACCACCTTCCCATATTAATATTTTCATAAATGTCAGAAAGAAAATTCAATAACGCACCACCAGTTAACTATTAATAACTATTTGAAACTATAGTTATAAAATAAGGAGAAATATTACACTGAAATAGTGGAAATTTAAGCCAATGTTTAGTGTTATAAAAATAGTTTGAAGCGACATTAAAAGAGCTCATATAAACAAGCAGAATTAACACTACCAATATCTCCCTGTAATCAATGACTCTTAGCAAAAGACAATGTTGTATTCTTTAAGTTAAAATTGTATATTCAGGAACCACTTCTTTTACCAGCTGTCACACAATTTTTTTCTTTTTACTAAATAATTTATGTATCTAGATTAACCGATTGAGTAGAATTTTTGCATGGTAATTAACAATATAAAAACATAGTTTTAAAAAAATTGACTTGTTTCAATAATTGGTAAAAAATGGCACTCATTAAAATAATTTAAATGAGAATAACGTAAAAACCATAATTTTTATAAGATACATCAAGTGTCAATTTTGTTGAAGCCTGTTTAGTTTCCTATCGATTGGTATAACTTTCTGAAAGATCAAACAAAAATGGCAACAGTAAAATAGTGTGAATTGCTGAGAGGGGTAGGCAATATCATTGAAATGCAACAAATTACCGCTCTCGGCAATATAGACAGTTATATTCAGACCCTTATTTATATACAGAGGGTGGTGTTACTTGTAATTTTTGTAATTACAGTACCTAGGGGTTAGGCTACATTAATTTGGTGACATCACTCATATAACTAAATAATATATATTTATTTCCTCTCAATTATATTTATACCGAATTATTTTAAGGTTAGTCAACAAATTAAACATTGCAATTTTCAGATCAATTCAATTTATCGTAAATATATCTGTTTATATAAAAGAAAAAGTCCTGACTGTCTGATTCATAATTAACATACAACCAAAACTATGATAGCTAGAGAATTCAAATTTGCAGGGTACCTTCATAACACTATGTAGAAGTGTACATACTGAGAAAGAATATTGCAAAATTTTGATTTTAAAGTGAAAAATAATTAAAATTCGAGGGTACGCTTCAACCCCTATAACATATATAGCCTTAGCCTATAACACACAATAGCAACCAACTTAGCAAATTTATAATCAGTTAATTTTTCTTCACAACAAACAGCTTTTTTATATTAGATAAACAAAATAAAATCAAACATAAATAAAATGCCAACGAAAAAGGCTTTGCTACTACATTATAATAAAAACATTGATTTTTACATACTATAATTAAAACAACCAATTTGAATAAAAAATTTAACCCTTTGAGATCGGATAAAGTATGTATATCGTTGGCGAATAAACAATACCGCCTATCTACAGTTTGGGTAACTTTACAGGAGCCACAAAAAACTGATTATTTTTATTACGTATGAGTATAAACCCTTGTATTTTTTAAAAACAAACTAATGAACCATGTTGTTGATGGTTTATAATATATTTTGTACAATATTTGCCTTTCGATAATTTATTAAAGCACTTAGGCGGTATTGCCATGTATTTTTTTCGTGTTTGTAGATAAGCGGTTTTGTTATTTGCACTAAGGCGGTATTAGCCTTCAAATTATGTAATAAGGTAACCATATAGGCGGTATTTACAAAAGGTAAAACATTGATACAGATTGGTAGGAACAATTGTGTTTATTATTATTGTGAAAAATGTGAGTGAACTATATAAATCGTATAAATTATTAAGTTGTATAACTAAAAACTGATAAAATATCGTACCCTGAGATCCATTATAACACTAAAATGTTAGGTACTTAGTTCAGTCTTTTCCAAGTTTGAACAATATTCCACTACTTGAATAACTTCCACTCAGACTGTATGAGGTAATGAGTCGTAAAATGGATGACAATCTTCAGGAATAACACTCTTCAGTTCCTGAAGGTGTTTGAACTTTGACGTTTTGATTGGAAGTTTGTTTCGGTACAAAGGCAAGAACTCATTGGTGAAGTTGTTTGATCTAGGCCGTCTTGGCAGCTCTTGATAGTTTGATTTGAAGTTTAATTTCGTTTCAATCTTCCCATTAGGATTGTATTTTATAGCAACAATGTCATAAACAGTCGGGTCTCCTTTTCTACTGCCCGGCCTAATTGAATCATAAATCAAGGTGTTCTGTTTTGAGAAGTCTTTGAAAAAAGAATAGCTCATGTATTTTGATTGGTACGGAAAGGGGATTTGCCTTGCCTTCAATGCTGCTTGATTATATTGGCTTGGCAGGTATATTGGCACATCCTTCAGGGCAGTTTCAATTGTGCTGTGAACGGAGTCACACTCCATCTGAGTGTGACCTTTGACCAGAAACTTTTGTTCAATTGTAATTTTATTTGCAACTGAGAAGTGCAGCAGAGCATTGGCGAAAACCGCATTTTTATTTTGAGCGGGACAACCGTCTGACCAAAGAACTATTGGCTTTGGGTCTTTAGAAGATTGAGTCTTTAAAGTGTCTATCACACAACTAGCAAAAACCGAGGCTACAAGTTCAGCACTTGTTTCATCAAACCAAAAACACTGAACATCTTTGGAGGCCAAATTGTACATGGTAAAGTTGTGTATGTTCAATTTTGTTTTGTAATATAATGCACTAGCATTGAGAAATGGGCATAATTTAACAGCTTGCACATCAGAGGAGTAAACAATGCATTTGTTTTCCTTTGCCTCTTTCTTATCCTTATCCTTTTCCTCTCTAGCGTCTTCTTTCATTTTCATGATCTTCTTCGGTGATGTTGCCTACTTCAAATCCTATACAAACGTCACATCTGTCCTTCTTTGGTTGATAAAGAGCTAAGTTCATATCTTTGAACAATTTCTCAAAGGTAAACCTGCTTATTATAATTGATTTAGAATCTTGTTGGAACTCTTCTAAGCATTTATCTTTATATACGAGATAAACTACGAAACATCGGTTCAAGGTAAAGACGTGTTGAGTCATGCCTACAATAATGAGATGGTAGTTTAGCAATGTTGTCGAGAAATTGTTTGGCAAACTCTTTTGCCCGTGGTTTTTTTAACTTTTTTGCTGAAGATGGTCTGGTAGTGGGACCATCCCAGATGAAATGTGGTTTTCAAGAGGCTCTTTACCTACATACCGATCACCAGAAACCCAATAGCGGACCGTCCACTGCTTGATATCGAGTGTTTGTAAGAACATTTTTTGGCAAACTTGCTTCTTAACACCATCAGCAGTCAGAAAATAGTTTAATGTCTCATTTCTTCTGCTGTTTTTTTCTTCGTCAGTGGTCTTTCTTTGTTTTCTAGTTTTAACTACCATGTTTAAAATATAAACTTTTCTCTGATCCCAGTTCATTCCAGCCCAGAAGTTATTAAAAATCGATTTTCTTTGTTCCTGTGTGTAACTAAAACAATGTCTATTTTTAGATTTGTGACACTTATTTGAACCGCAAAGTGGTCCCATTTTTCGTTCACTTCTGTCTTTATCATGGTACACTACGCCATCTTTAGTCCTTCGATAGCCCAAGTATGCTTCGCCACTCATCCTGAGTTTTTTATTAATATTCTTTTTCCAATTACTTTGATTGTTCTTTTTCCTCTTTCGCTCAGGCAACACAGGGATCTCTTCTTCATCATTATGAAGGTTCGGCGATGGAAAAGTCTTTAGAGTATTTTGTTGACGACTTTCAGTTCTTGCCTCAGGCTCATCTTCTAAGTCGGAATCAGAGTTTGATTCCATTATGTTGTCAACGTTGAATTCAGGATCTGAATCGTCTTGCTGGTCTGTTATTTCATTTCTAGTAATGTTATCATTGACCTCTTCGTCGAATACTTCTGACTCATGTTCGGATATATTCTGCTCGATGACACCAGACAAAAAACATTTGTTGTGTTCAAGTGAATCTGTTTCATCATTTTTTTTCAATGTTAGCATCAATAACTTCACTTAAGTATTCAGCTGCATCCACACCCTCTGATATTATAACAATAGGCATGTTATTCAAGTTCATCTCAATGTTGGATATTAACATTTCGTCAATGAGTATATTTTCTCCACCTAAAAAAATGTATAAATTAATATTAAAATATTAAGCTAATACTTTAAAAAAAATTATTAAGCATCTAACTTCAATGTGATTACAACTTTCTTAAAGGAAAAAGTAGGCTGTAATGGATTATGACAGCATACATTTAATAGGAAAATATATTTAGATGAGAAAAACCTCTTTTATTAAACTTATTTATGTTGGAAATGAACAAAATATCTATAAGTGAAATACAATGACGTGTACATGTTGCTCATATTAAAGTGTTCCATTTTTAACTGTATCATATGAGTTTATTTTGAATTTATCCTAAATAATTTAACCTAGCCTAACTTAAGGTTTTACCAATGACTTTGAATATTAGGTCAAGGTTTTACCTAATTCTTTACCTAATATTCAGAGGCAATGGTTTTACAATACTGTATGTTGAAAACAAATTGATGAAGAAAACAACCTTTAAACAAAATTGGTATGATAATCAAACATTTATCATAAATTAGTTTACCAATTCTGTTTTAAGGGGTGTTTTCTTCATGAATTTTAAATATATTATTATCAACATGGGTTCATTCAATACAAAATTTTACAATACTGGTTTTACCAATGATATTTTCAATACCTTCAGCAAAACTGGCTACATCATTAAACACTTCAGTGTCTGCTAATTCAGGTGTAGCATCTAGTGGATCATCCAATGGTTTGGTCCCATCATTTTGACTTTTTGAACGATTTTCTTGTAATCTTTTTACTCCATCTAAAAATAATAACAATATTTTTTAATTTTGCACTATTATATTTTATCCACTCCCTTTAAAACATATGTAATCCCGAGATATTGACGCAATTTATTATAGATTACCTTCTATTAATGCATCATTCACAAAATCGTTTGGTTCACTGTCGAAGGTAGGGCTACTGCAATAGATAATTTCTTCATAAATTTCCTCGTCATTAAGTGCCATATTAGCGTCTGAAAAACAAACAGTAAATTAGTTTGTATAGTTAAAAATGGTAAGAACGTGTTAAATGAAATAATAATAAAATAGAACTGTTTGATTAGTGGTCAATAGTGAAAATAAATCCATTCAACCATATTGCCAATACCGCGTAACTACACCTTATGATTGAAAGTAATACCGCTTATCTGCAGACATTTTTTTATCACGGAATATCTTCGACATCTTTGAATTCAAGTAAAACTAATACTTAATAAGATAACTTTTAACTTATAACTGTTAAGCTTAGACTAAGAAACATGATAAAAAACCTACAAGTTAATTTTGTAGAAGTTATATAAGATGGAGCTCACCTGTTGTAATGGCGTATTGTAATGGTGACTGCGTAGTTATGCGGTATTTTCAACAAAATTATGATAGGCGGTATTGTTTCAGGGGCTAATGAAGCGCTATCTGTCGGATTTTAACAATAAACTGCACGGCATAGTATGCGTTTTCACCCACACAATGCGCTGGCATCAATAACTCAATTCACCCAAAAGTTGCAGATAGGCGGTATTGTTTATTCGCCGACGATATGTATGTTGTCTTTATCAGTTTGGTGGCCAGCTGTACTGACCGCAGACTTTTGCGCAACAACTCGGATTTAATTCCACAGCAGTTGTTCCTGCCACTCGGATGGCCAGTGGTACTGGCCAAGATAAAAACCGTTGAACGATCGGAAGGCCGGCAGGACAGGCCAAGAAACATATGTTGCATTTTAACCATATATTTTTTTGTTGTGATGTAGAGAGCTGAATTCGTCTAATTCAGTAGATGACTTAAGACTGAATGGCAAGTTGCACCTGACCTATCCACTGCCAGCTGGCAAAACCCAAGACTGAGCAGTTTGTAGTGATAAACCACCTGGGAAAGAAAGGAAAAAAACAGTTTTCTTTTGTAAAATATGCTCAAACAATCCTGGACTCCATATCAGTGAATGTTTCAAAAAATATCACAGTGTAACATTTTAGGCAATGAGTGATCAGGGGATTGCTTTATACATGTGTTAAGACATGGGATTCTGGTTTTTGTTTGGAAAGAGCAGTGAAATGTAGGATTCTCAAAATTGTCAAATGGCCTCAAAATTTGCATAACAGAAATTACCATTTTGGAAATTAGAATGGCTTTGTAATCAATCAAAGAATGTTGAACAACTGAATTAGATCTAGAACTTGCCTTTCTTTTAAATTCAACTTACCTTTTTATTTATTTAAATTTTGTGGGGCATAGCATTCGGAAATCGGTATTTGTTGATTGTGGCCTAAAGCGGTTGAACGAGGAACTTTTTCACTATTCTTATATGTACCGTAATCTTGTTATGATATATAGATGGCATGATAAATAATCAATTAAACTTTAACAAGTTTTAATTGAGGAGGAGTGTTATGATATATAGATGGCATGTCGTTGCTAAGCAACCAGTTGGTTTAGTTTTGTTAATTTTAATTTGGAGAAGAAATATAAAAGGTTAACATAATTGTTTGATTGATTGTTAATTAAATAAAAAGATTAGTTGTTTTAAAAACGATTTATTAATTACTTTAATTAACATTTTTTCTTTCCTAAACTCAAAAAATCTAGTATTTCATGTTTATATTATTAGTTCTATTAGAATCAAAACGATATTATATGTTTATGAATATAAAGAATAACTAAATGTAATGTAAATAGGTTAATGACTTTAAAAACAAAACAATTTGTGCAGATGTTGAAATATGATATAAACGAGTGAGAAACAGTGTAGTAGCGGCGATCTAGCGAACGAGTGCATCCATGTCTAAGTAGTGATGGATTTATAATATACGATATAAAGTGATTATTTTAAAATTGAAATCAATTTTTGAAACAGTTTTAAACACTAAATAAGCACAAAATCTTACGATATTGAAAGAAGTAATAGTAAATTAAAACTATCGTCAAAATACTAACATTTATGCAAACTCAATGCCTGAAGATAAATAAGTCATAGCAAATAAACAACCGGTGGCAGTGACCTATAGTTGCTCGGGGATTGTGGAAAAATGAATACTTATTTGGAGTCTTAAATTACACCTCAAGAAGTGCAGATCAATTATTTCCTTCTCTGAATATTTTCAGTTTAAAAGAACAAATTTGAACAGTATCACTTTGAAGATACAAGAAATTTGAATGGTTAACCAAATAAAATGAACTAACATGCAATAACAAAATAAATATTGATTTCAATATTAGCCAATTAGCCTACAGGTAATATTGAACCTAATTTTTCATACAGACTTTACAAATTCAATTTAAACATTTTCTAATCAAATTTATAATATTTTAAATCATCTTGAACATATAATAAACTGTATAAACATTTCTTTTGTGATTACTTATGTCTGTATTGTTAAAATAAGAAGCTTTTATAATAGTTCCACTCAAGGTCTCTAGAAAGGAAAGGTTACCTCATAGTCATGTAAACAAACTCAAACCCCTCGACCCGTTCCCTGTCCAGTGACGTCATCTATAGTATAAAAACACCGCGCTACCATGAAAGATGTATGTTTCGTCGTACAAATCACCTCATTTTTTTAAAAATAGATGTATTAAACTATTTTTGGGGTTGCAGTTTTTTTAAATGATACTTAAGTTACACATTTCAACATTTGTAATTGTAAGAATATACTTAACCTTTTCAAAAACATTATGTTTATGTCATTAATTTGCAATTTACAATAATAACAAAGTATAATCATACAAATTTTAATTTATATTTTTACTGACTAAAATTTAAAATAAAAAGCTATCTTGGTAATACATTTTAAATCATATAACTAAAAAGCAGTCATTAAAATTGTATTTAATATTTTTTACAGAATAAAAAAGAAAAAAATGCAATCACGATAATACATTTTAATCTATATATATAAAAGCCAAAACCAACTGACTCACTCATCACGATTTCTCAAAAACTACCAAACAGATTTGAATGAAATTTGGTATGTAGCTTCCTCTAGGGCCATAGGTGCTCACTAAGAAACGGTTTGAAAAAAATCGAAATTTTAGGGGGGGGGATCAAAGTTATTAAAAAATGACTTCTTCAAAACTATTGAACGGATTGGAATGAAATTTGGTATGTAGCTTCCTCTAATGCCATAGGTGATCACCAAGAAAGGGTTTGAAAAAATTTGAAATTTTAGGGGGGGGTTTGGGGGATCAAAGTTATTAAAAAACGACTTCTTCAAAACTACCAAATGGATTGGAATGAAATTTGGTATGTAGCTTCCTCTAATGCCATAGGCGATCACCAAGAAAGGGTTTGAAAAAATTTGAAATTTTAGGGGGGGTTTGGGGGGATCAAAGTTATACACACCAATTTGTATATGTTTTGTTTTGGTACAGTAGCATAATTATTTTGATTGTTTTTGTAAACATTATTAATTTGTGAATAACCTAAAATAATTTGTAAATAACAAGCAAAAGATAAATATATCAGAATTAATAAAATAGCATTCTAAAATGTATCTCTCTATGATAGCCTACATATAAATTGTATGGAGTTTATTTAATTGGTAGGCAGTATTTTTATTGAATATGTAGGCCTATATTTAACATTCCTTGCATCAACTGTTAATAAAATATATTAGTACCGGTATATTTGTTTGTTTTTTTTAACACGCTTTGTGTGGGAAGTTCATGGGGTTTAATAAGCTTCAAGTCACCAGGTGGGCATACTGAACAAAAAGTTATTTTCTACAATTTTAATGCAAAAGATAGCCACAGAAACTACTTTTAAATCAAAATATTAAGACAAAAGAAAATTATAATAACATTTTATATGAGTAAGTGGTATTATATTATTTACTATTACAATAGAAACAAAAAATATCTAGGCCTACCTGTGAAATGATATATCAGTTCTTCCTTCTAGTTTTGCTTTTGCATAATAATATTTGCAAGTTGCAACCGCACAAATGGAACCACCTTTAGGTTTATTAATTGATTTTCTATCCATTGTAGGCCTAAATAATATATTTCTTCTACCTACACTTCTAAAACACTTTATATACACTAATTTAACGCGTATAAACGTAAACGACAGAGCTTTGATAGCTTTGATCACTGTCTAGGTATACTAACAACTACGTCACAGCCCCCACTCCACTTTTTTTGATATTTCCCGAATGAGGTAACCTTTCCTTTCTAGAGACCTTGAGTTCCACCATTGTATTTGGATAACCTAATAGAACTCCGATCCAATGCAATATTTTGTTCCACTGGAAATTCGACTTTTTTGGCGATATCTATTGGGGAAACGAAAGAAGCTGTTTGAAACACCAATGCTACCAATGATTTCTCCCTAGTGCTACCTCGCGGCGCGATCATGTACTATTTTCGCGACAACCTTTTTTCCGGCACACAGCCCCCATATGGATGCAAGATCTATTCATTATTCATGATCTATGGTTCCACTTACCTTGTTTAAAATTTAAGTTGTTAAGTAATATTGCCAACTTTAACAACATTTAATATTGCCAACATTTAATAAAATCCAGAATCCTTAGACCCGAGAATAAAGAGTTATAAATATTTATACAGTATAAAATAATACAATTTTGCTAATTTTTGTACTATGTGCTCTAAAAAGGCTCCCAACAGTAAAACTGTAAAAACACAATTGTGTTAAATGAATCTACCTTGTTCACTAAAAGTTGTTACCGGTATTTGAATTATTTAAGACACATCATAAAGTAAGCTTTTTCAAAAGGGATAATAAAATAAAAACATTTAAACACGTTAAAGTAAGTTATAACAGAGAAATCTTTTTTTAAAAGTGTTAAAATAAAAAACTGACAAGTTGTTTACGTAAGTTGTATAATCACATTTGTATAATTTGTTAATTAGGCGTTATTTTTACTTTTAACTTTAAGCATGATTTTGTTTAGTTCAATATCTTATTTGTTTGTGTATATTAATAAAATAATTGTTAAATGGATTTTTTGTTTTTTTAAATTTAAATACCCTCCGTACAAATCGAAGTCTGTGGTAAAAACAATTCCGACCTGGTGGGAAGAAGGTGTCATGATGGCTGCCGAGCTAACATGGAGAGGAGAGAGGCCTAGGACGAGCTCCTAATAGAAAATATTTTATAAAGCTTATTGAAAACCTAAGAAATTGAAAGTCGTTTATGAAGAAACATCAGCTTCTAAAATTAGTCTTAACTGAGGAAGTAGAAAATCATTCCATGCTTTGAGGCAAATCCTAACTCCAGCATAAGAGAAGTAGCAGATGTAAGTCCTTCATTGAGTAATGTAATTACAACTCATTTATATTATTCCTACAAAATTGTTCAAGCTATCTTACTGGAGACCAGGAAAGGAAGTGGGAGTTTTGCAGTTAGTTTGTGGATATGGCTAAACATAGTCCGCACTTCTTGCCAAATATAATTTGGACAGCTGAAACAAATTTTTCATATAAAACAAATAAAGACTCGATTATCTAAAAAATCATCACATTTGAGCTAGTGAAAATTTTCTTAGGATTAGTGAGGGTCACAATCAACTTAGGTTCTCCATAAACAGTTGGTGTGGTCCTGGACAACAGGATACTAGCTTTTATAAAGGTCCTTTGACAGCAGCTGTCCGGTATAGTCAATTCTTAGAAGAGGATTGATTGCAGCCATAGATGATATGCCTCTGAACACTAGACTCAAATTGTTCTATCAGTAGGTTGTAGCACTCAATAGCGAGATACTTTCCTAGTAAAAGGATTTCTAAACATGGACCTGTAGCATAGCATCCTGATACTCCGGCCTTAAGCTGATGATTTTCTTTCTTTGGGGCAACCTCAAAAACAAGATTTACAGAATCCATTATGTTATAGTGGATGAAATGCTAGCTTAAAGTAACAGAAATATTGCACTCTATCCACCCTACTGTATTTTCAAGAGCAACCAAACAAACCTTCACTTAGTCTGATACATGTATTTATAACGATGGAGCCCAGTTTCAACTTGCTTTAAGAATGAATAAATGGGTTCCACTGTAATAGCACCATAGTTTTTTATTTTCATGAGTTAAACTAACGTTTTTGTTTGATGTTACCATAATTTAAAATATATTTTATTATGAGAGAGGAGGCTGATAAAATATATTAATTACAATAAATTAGTTTTTTATTCTATCAATACTAGAAATATTTATACAACCATGAAATAAAAAAGTTAAATTCAGCTTTTAATTATTTTAAACTTTCTAAAAATAGACGGTACAAGGAACTGGCACATACTTTCTCACAAATACATTTAGATTACTAAACAGATTCACTGTGACTTGTAGGGTGGGGTAGGAGAGTTTTTTTATTAAAGTTGGAGATTAACTAATAAATATTATTATTATTATTATCTAGAGAGAAAACAATTCGATCGATTTCGAAAAAATTTGCACCAAACACGTCAATTAGGTCTTTATAGATGCACGTAAAAAGGTTTTTAAATTTTTTTTAAAACAACCCGCTTTATGGCCAAAAAACCCCAAAAATCAGTTATTATTATTATTATTAGCTAAACGAGAATTTATAGAAAGATGCGGGTTTTTTTATATGGTAGGGCACATTAAAGGCTACAAATAAGCCAAATTTTATCAAAATCGTTAGAGCCATTTTTTTATAAAAAAATAATAACTGATTTTTGGGGGGTTTTTTGGCCAAAAAGAGGGTTGTTTTTCAAAACCTTTTTTCGTGCATCTATACAGGCCTACTGGACATGTCTGGTGCAAATTTGGTTGAAATCGATTGAATAGTTTTGTCTCTAGCTTTGTATACTTTTATTAAAGTAGGCGATTAACTAATAAATATTATTATTATTAGCTAGAGAGAAAAATATTCGATCGATTTCGAACAAATTTGCACCAAACACGTCAATTAGGTCTTTATAGATGCACGTAAAAAGGTTTTGAAAAATTTTGAAAAACAACCCCCTTTATGGCCAAAAAAACCCCAAAAATCAGTTATTATTATTATTATTATTAGCTAAACGAGAATTTTTAGAAAGATGCTGGTTTTTTTATATGGTAGGGCAAATTAAAAGCTACAAATAGACAAAATTTTATCAAAATCGTTAGAGCCGTTTTTTTATTAAAAAAAATAACTGATTTTTTGGGGGTTTTTTGGCCAAAAAGGGGGTTGTTTTTCAAAATTGTTCAAAACCCTCTTTCGTGCATCTATACAGGTGTACTGGACATGTCTGGTGCAAATTTGGTTGAAATCGATCTAATAGTTTTCTCTCTAGCTTTGTATACATTACCAGGAGACCGAGCTAAAGCTCGATTATAAGCAGGGCTATGATTTCAATAATAAATATTGGATTATTGAGTTTTGAGGTTAGGCCTATTACATTAAACAACTAAATAAAGGGTATATACAACATTAGGATTACCTGTAATAAAAATACAGTTTAAAGGATTAACCATAATCTCAACGCTATGCCTCAGAAATAAGTCAGGCCTAAATTAAAGTTTAATATTTCAATATCGATTTAGGCCTAGGGCCTAGTTCGCTCACGTCAATAACTATTATTGCAAATTTCCGTGAACATCGTTTAGGTTAGGCCTATAACATTAAACAACTAAATAAAGGGTATGTTTATTTAGCAGAAGTATTCGTTGCCATGGTAACTATAAATAGATACAACATATTAGGCTTACCTCTAATAAAATATACAGTTTAAAAGAAAGCAGATGATTATTGTAATGGCATTGAAAACATTTGCATCAGCTGTGCTTTGTATTGTTTAAAATGGACAAATTTCACTTTTTAATTTAATAAAAAGACGTAGAAAACGAATTTTCCCAGACTGGTGACCATTTCCAATCGATTTCTCGTGGCCAAAAGCCCCATATAAAATCAAAAAATGCAAAATCCTTAGACGGAGATTCCAGATCCATTTAGCAGACAAACAATTATCTCTCGCTTTAGAAGATAAGATACAGACATACATACAGACAGACATTTTGTAAAAACCACTTTTTTGGACTCAGGGGGTCCCAAAACGGATATTTCCACAAAAATCTCAACATCGATTTTTTTTTCGATCACTATACTTTCTCTATACTATTTATAGGCCTAGTACAGTGAGAAAGTAATAAAAACACAATTCTCACAAAAATATGTTTAATGATAAATGCACTACAACTAAATTATAACTTACAGTAACTTAGTATAACTTGTGTAGTATAAGTTGTAGATGATCGACTTTGTCGTTGAAATACATTTGACCATTAAACTTATTTTTGTGAGAATTGTATTGTGTTTTTATTTTTAGAAATAATATTTCTCACAAGTTAAGCTTTATTATATTTACATTTAAAACTGGCAGTACCAAATACGTAATATCAGCTGATAACTTAAACTGGCCTGTAAACATAAGCAAAGCAATGTTTTGTTAGGCTATTAGTTCTTACACAGTTGGGATTATAAAAAATTTGCACTGAATTGAAAATTCTTAAAGTGGTCTGTAGAGAGTTTGAATACACAACAAATAGAGGGTGTTCCATTACAAATTGGCAAAATGTTGAAAATGGCAGCAAATTTTGTAAATTTCAAATTATTTTTTTAAAGTTACTAAAAAGTAGGTGAAGTCCTCCACACTTAAAGTTTGCAGTAAATCTTGTACTTTTAGAGATTACAATGGTGGTCCGATTTTTTCATAAACAATATATGTAATTTCGAGTTGACTATAGGTTTGGACTCTAGGGAAACCAAAAAACTAGTTGTCATTTTTCCAGAATTCGTACCACAGTAACGATTGCAACACTTTCTTCGTAAACCACCCAAAAAAAGTTTAGAGGCCTATATTACAGCCATATCCTAAAAATAATTAGTAGCCTAGGCCTAAGACTACAAATGAGGTGCTATAAAACTTTATGGCTTTATTATCTTATCTGTAACTGTGGTTTTTGTTCATCATTATTTTTTAGGTTAACATGAGCCTACATTACAGAAATTTGATTATACATCTAGATGAATTAATAATTAACTGAAATAAATAGAACATACAAATAATTATAAATATTACAATTAATAATTACAATATAATTATTTATTAAAGTAAGTAAATGTAGTCTTGTTTAGGTATTTTGATTTGCCAATGATAGATGACTTATTAAGATCAAAGACCTCAGTAGCGAGAAATATTGACTAGAATGTAGAAGTGGACCCTGACTTCATGCTCTTTTGGCTTAAGCACAAAAAAAAAATACTGAAAACTAGCCCCAAGGTGAGAAAATCATCTACATTTTCGCACATTAGCCTAGGTTCGGCGAGAGTAGAACAGACATTAGTATTAAATTAGTTTGGTGGGCTATGGTAGAAAAACATATGTGTTTATTTGGCTGTTATATATGATTAGATGCTTCTGTGTAGATAAAAGGTTTAAACTATATACAGTTTAACAAACATTAAAATAAAGAAAAAATAACAATATAAACTATGATAAACCATTTAATTGTTATATTTTTACAAAATAATTGAACATTTAAACTCAACGCTTTATTATATACTATAACATATAAATTGTATACAAAAATATATTATTTTCATCTAAAAAAATTATATAATAGTATTGATAAAGCAAATATATATCAGTCTTTAGTTTTATTTCTTCTTCTCATATTTGTAAAAACCTTCTCCAGATTTAACTCCAAGTTTTCCTTGTTTTACTAATTCATTCATGGAGTTGAGTGGTTCAAAAAGTGGACTACCTGGATACTTTGATTTAAATTCTGTAAAATAAAAAGATTATATATTATCCAGTTAAATAATTGATTATAGATACATTACAATCTAATTTCAAAAAATAGTTTACGGTAGTTCATTTATGTAAGTAAATAAGTAGCCTACTGCATGTAAAGATATTTTGTTTGGTTTTTTGTTGTTGCTTAATGTTTTTTTACTTTAAGCCAGTTAAACAAATCAAGATGGGAGAACAGCATATATCACAAGTCAATCTAACAAGGTTCAAACATAAAACTTTCTTGGAAGTTCAGCAGAGCGAATAAGTGCTGTTAACCTCTCATTCAGTTGGCTTCTTTATGTGAAGATATCATAGGATTCATATTATAATGTCCATTTTATATAATTAAAAAGATGTTACTCCTTAAGATGTTCTGAAAAAATACTATCCTACTTCAAGAAACAAATTCTATAAATAACTGACTCCTTTTTTTTAACAAAGATTTATGTTTATTCACTAGTATTAGTTATTCATTTTAATACAATATTTCTCTTTTGAGGATTAATTTAGAGCACTTTACAGCTATATCTCTTTTCAATACAACTTAGAATGGAATTACATTACAATTATTTTATATCTTATCTAGAAATATTTAAAACAAAACTAATATTGATATAAAAATTATTTAAAAATATCTCTTTATCTCGGGTTAAAGAATTCCTGGCTGTTAAATAGGCAATCCTTAAAAACTACACTTAAAACTATTACAACAGGATTATTTAAAACTAATTTCTATAATGTCCCAAAGTTAAAAAAAAAAAACTATTATCAATCGGTTTAATTTGAATTTATATGTAAGTTTATCCACTTTGCTGGTTCAAATTTATTTGTAATTTTGAATGTAGATATAAGAATTGGTTGGATATTACCTTGTATTTGATGGCTGTCTTTTGATACATTTACACAACTGATTATTGGTTGTACTTTTTGAATAATACTACCCTGGAATGTACTGGTTATATTTCTTCAAGGTAGGAACAATATGTTCACTTTTCTTTATACATTTTTTAAATGTAATTTGATGAAACTGGCAAATACGTCTGCACTTGGTGAGTACTAAATGAGAAGTACCAAAAAGGACACCACAATATTTTAAGCTATGGCGCTCTACAATTAACTCACGGCCACTCTTATTATCGTGTCTAATATCAATAGATACTTAAGACTTATAAGAAGCGAACCCGTAGTGGTTTTGAGGGCGACTCTTATGAGTTACTGAAAAAGCCTACTTCACCGAGAAGCCAACAGGTTTCGCTAGCGTCAACGCGGTGGACTGTAATTTTTTCCCATACTTGGACTGTACATTACTCTCCAACTTGGACTTTGGATCGTTGACCCACCCCACCCCATTATTACAAATGTACATCTTTTAAAGCCGTAATTATTTGTTTGTTTTGTATGGAATTTGCTGTAAATATAGATTGCTTTTCTTTTCCCAATGACATTTAACTTTTACAAATGTATATGTTAAAGAGAAGTAATTATTTGTTTGGTTTTTATGTAATTTGGTAATTTGCTGTAAATATCAATTGCCTTTCTTTTGCCAATAATGTTTACCTTTTAGTAATGTAAATATTTAAAAACTGCAATTATTTGTTTTTTTTACGTAATTTGCTGTAAACATAGATTGAATTTCTTTTGGCAATGACAAGTAACTTTTATTAATGTAAATATTTTAAAGAAATTATTTGTTTGTTTTGCATGTAATTTGCTGTAAATATAAATTGTCTTTCTTACTTTCTATTTCCAATGATTTATAAACTTTCAAAATGTACATATTTAAAAGTTGTATTCATTGATTTATTTGGTATTTAATTAAATGTAAATATAGAATGTCTTTGTTTTGCCTACTGAAATATGCATTCCTAACATGTAATTTGTATTTTAAAAAGAATTTTAACAATCATGTTCATAAATATTTAATAACATTTTCTGAATTACAGTGGGTTGTATTGTAGTTTAGTAGAAATGTGCGATTTGTTTTGATAGTTTGTTTGAGATAGACATTAAATTTGCAGTTAAATTGTAATTTAGTTTTTTTAATCATAATTGAAATTATAGAAATAAATCATTGTGCTTTCAAATTGATGATTTGAGTATTTTTTAGAAACCATGTTTAACTTCAATAATAGTTTACAAAAATATGGTTTTTATATTACCACAATTTGCTATTCTAGTAAACTGAGAATCAAGAGAGGATACTGAGTTTGCTTTATTTTAGACAATAATTTTTTTATTAATCTCATAATTTTTTAAATTTCTTTTAATAATTGGTTTTTACGTTAAAAAATAAAATTGTGTAATATTATATATATTGTTACCAATATGGGCAATTTCAAGAGTCTGTGCAGCCTATCGCAATATTGGATCTTTGAAAAATAAGAGCTTTGTTAAATGCAAAGCAGAAGCAGTCGGAATTACTTGATTTTTTAGCTTAAATTATATCTGTCGAACTATTTAGACCTTATGTTATACCACAGTTTCACTCAACAGCTAGTACTAACTCAGTCAAAACATATCCCCTCGAGATTTTTTGGAATAAAAATAAATAAATTTTTTAATTAGTAAACTAGGCTTCAATAAAGTGGTGACATCATTCTACTCAACGTTTAGCAACATCATGGCTGCCAGAACGACCATAGATTGAACATCACAGGCCTAGTCAACGTTTGATATTGTTTTTGATATTATTTATTTTTGAGAAATTAAGAGTTGAGATTGATAATAATGAGATAAATTGGTAAAGTAAATAATCTTTTAAATAAAATACTTACGTGAATATTGAAGAATAAATGTTTGAAATTAAATTTTAATTTTGGTAGATTGCTTTTTGTGACTTTTGGAAGAAAAAACCAAATGAGTTTTATAGCTATTCATTATATGTGAGGCGGAAAGCAAAAAGGGACCTCATCGCGACAAACTGAAAATTTCAGTACAAGCAGTTTCATTGAATGAGGGCAAAAATATAGATTTTCGGTTGTTGCGGTTTAATATGCTTAATTTCGTCCTTTACCAGTTGTAATCGATTACAAAACTGTTGTGAACGGATAATATACTAAAAAAATCATTAACGTAGCTTGGGAAATGGGACCTCTTCGCGCTTATGGGAAAATAACATGGGCCGCGAACAGGTCCCTTTTCTCAAACACATCAGTTAAGAAGGCAATACTTTAAAAACTACTCTCTGATGAATTCTAGCAGCGACGAAGTGAACTTCTATGAGTTTATTGTAAAACGAGAACGTTTTCTGGTTATAAAAATTACTGTCCCGACTTCAGTTACCTTTTCTTTACAGGTTTAAAAACCAACCTACTCTTAGTAGTTGTACTAACACACCTAAACTATGCATTTAAAGCTAAGATTTTTGTATAATTAACTATTGATAACTATTATTAATTATTACATCAATTAATTTTTGATAAGTTAATGTACTGTCCAAACAATAACCCCATAGTCATGAACCCCAAAACATCGATGCAGCTGGCAGCAGTAATTCTGACGGCCCTCAACCTGTCTCAGGACCTTCGACGAAGCGTCGAAAACATTCCTCTTAAATAATGAAGATGGATGTTTATGAGAGACTTTTTTATGTCATTTTTTAGAGGATGTTTTAAGCTAATTTGTATACAAATTTCATTTCTTAAATGTTATAAATAAAGATTTTGTGTTACTTTGAATATTTCAATTGCGTTTTTATCAAAATGCCCATTTTCACTATATAAAATTAAAAAATTCGTAACTTAACCCTCCAAGTGGCATGGTTAAAGCTAAAATTGAAAAGCCTGTTTTTAGCGTTTTGCAAGCATATTTTTAAAAATAGTAAATGAACCCCAATCCAAAAGTGTTCCATAGCTTTTTTGTAGAAGAAACTTCAAAGAATTCAAATATGCCACTAAAAATTAGTTTCTTTTGAAATTGTAAAAGTTATTATCTTAGAAAGCAAAAAATGTTTAGTAACGGAAAGAAAAAAAAACAACTTTATGCCTACATAAAAAATAGTAAAACATTTTTGTAATTTTTTTCAAAATACACAAAAGTTTTATAATTTAGTTCTAAATAGAAATATGTAAAAATATATTTCAATTTCACAATTGTTTAGTTCAAAATAACACTTTGAATGTTTTTACTACATAATCTGCAAATCAGACTAAGTTCAAAGTGAGTAGGCCTAAAAATTTTTTACTTCAAACAATGTTTTTTTATACCAAAAATTCGAGAATGAAATGTAGAATCGAATAGCATTCTACCCAGTTTCAAATAACTTTACATTTTGTAGTGAAAAATCAAAATATCAAAGCGGCAATTTAACCTAAAACCGTATTTCTAGGCTATGTTATTTCTTAACTTACCGTTTTATTAGAACACTGTTATAAGCCTAATTTCACTCAAACACAATCTACACTTATTTATTTATAACTAAAACACAATATAACACTATTTTATAAACTATAAACACTTTCAATTCACTAAAATATCAAGACGAATAAAACTTACAGAGAACTCTTTGAGATCAGAGTGTAAAATGGTTAGACCGCTTCGTTTAGATTATGTCTGTGCCAACTAAATTTCACTTAAATTATTTGAACTGAACATAGAATAAACGTTGGAGTTTTTTCTTTAAAACAGTATATTAAACAGTCATCTTATGAATAAATCGATTTCTGATAGTAAAAATCGATTTACAAAATGCTTCCTTATTGGCCCAATCTTAGACCAATAACAAGCCTTTATTCTAAATTAGACTCATAACCATAATCTAGTCACAGATGATTTAAAAATACCACTTGAAAGATAAAAGTCTAATGAATCCAATGCTGTGATGATCTTTGTGACAATTGACAACTGTGAGGAGTTGCAGACCGTTGAAAATGATGAAGTTTTACGTTCTTTAACATCGCGATGTCGCACGGAAAACAGCTGTTTGACATTCTACAATTTTGAAATGGTGATTACGTATGTAAATATACGTTTTACGAAAAAGTTTTAAATACAAAAATTAAAGTTTAATTCATTTGCTTTCCAACGGTGCCAGTATTATTACGATTGGATAATTCTAAGTGAACTAAATAATCAAAAATTCAAATGTATGCAAATTCTTGCTAATTGTCGAAATAGCTGCATCTTGCCCCTGAGAGAACGTCACTTTGGGCAGTCTGCCACTGGGAGGGTTAACAACAACAAAAAAATAATAGAGATAAGATTTTTGCATTAAATTGTTTGTTATTTAAAGCTTAATTCAATATTATCAAAAACTAAAAACCGGAAATTGCCGCGATGAAGTCCCTTTTTGCTTTACTCCTCACATATAGATTTATTATAATAGAAATAACTATTATATCAATGTATATACATTGAAATAAAACTAGCATTGTTATTGTTTAAGTTAAAACTTAAATTACTGTAACGTTTATATAAAATCCATTCACAATACAGTTAGAGCCAAGCGAGTTGGAGTTGCTGTTAGTTGTATTGATAATTTTGTAATTTTTCATTTAATTAAATTTATTGATTTGTGGCCCTCAATTTGTTCACAAATATAAAAGAAATGTAAGTCTATAAAACTGTATACAATTTACCTTCTACTATTGATTTAGTAGTATCATGACCAACGTAATCAGCTAATTCAATTGGACCCATAGGGTGCCCTGCTCCTAATTTCATTGCTATATCGATATCCCGTGGAGAGGCATCACCTGAAAAGAAATTAATTTATTAACACTCCTTGACAGTGTTACAACCACAAAAAAAAAAACGATAAACCAATTTTTATATCCATAAAAACACAAAAGCCCATTTCTGTGTTAAGGATAAATACTTAAAATCTAATATGTTGTAGACTGCTATTTTATTGAAATTGTTTATTTAAACTATAAGTAGACATATACAAAGACTTTTTTAGCATGAACATTAACCCTTCAACGTGTTTTGCCGTACGCGATACGCCGGGATTTTTTTACTTCGGTGCGTTTTGACGTATAGCGTACGCTCAGGAACATTTAATCTGATGCTTCCATCTAGCAGCTAAACTTGAAACTATCTCGAAACGATTTATATTACAGCATAATGTAGCACAATTGTAGACATTGTATCATAATTATTGGCTGATTTAAAAAAAACATACGATACTTCTGTTGAATTTCTTGACGAAATTAGTTCACCAGTATAACAGCTGTTTTACCATACAAGTTTGTGACATTGTGTTTACTACATTTTTGTTTACATTTGATCACTTGTGGTGTTTTTATGTTTGTTAGTTGATTGATTACGTTCGGAAATCATGTTTTGAATATTTAATATTGGTTTTATTAGTGTTTTCTTAGTTATGTGTTTTGTGATAAGACTACCAACTAAAACTAACTTTTGACTTTTATTTAAATATGTTATCACAAGTAAACTCATGTGTTATTGATATTACCAAAAAGAATGTAATCTGCTGTTTAATTTAGTAAAAGAATCATTAAAATATTCCAAAAAATAAGTTAGATACTAACATTTTTATACAAACATGTTTCATAACTCCTGAAAGCTTAAAAAAAGTCCCGTAGCAGGGGGAGTTTCTCTCATAAAAAGTCACACGTTGAAGGGTTAATAACTTGATTCATGCTGTTTGCATGGTACATAGAGGATCACACGATAAATGCAACATGGTTTCTTACAATAGAAGAAATATAAAATATGTTGTTTTGACCATATAAATAACATAAATAAATACATAAGAAACAGTTTTATTCTAAATGCTATAAACTTCATAGACTCTTATTACTTAAATTTAAATGAAAATTTACTGACATGATAAATTCTACAAATAGTGATGGTGTTTTTTTTTTTTTTTTTTAGATCCATAGAAATTTTAAACATCTATTAACCACACGAGTTACAAATGTCCACACACACATAAGATTGACAAATTGTAATTTCAATTTTATAATTATACACAGCGAGTTTATCTGAAAACTTTCCACATCTACTACAGTACATTCATAAAATTTACAAGATTCTGTCAATGTTTATACGGTAGAATTTGGATAATTCGAAGCTGAAGAGACCAATGTAAAAATTCGAGATAACCTTAACGTTGTTCATAAGTGGGATAGAATGGGAAGTACAAACTTAAGTTCAATCGACAAACTACAGTATCGGTACCTAGATAATTCTTGGAAGGAAAAATTATTGGAAGGCGGTACCGCCCCTAGACTTACAATACGTGTACAAACAATAGCGGCTAGATTATGTCCTCCCCTCTATCTACCTGTCAGTGACCTATTTATTCAGCAATCCCTTTCACACAACAACATTTTATTTTTAGTGTGGGTAAAAAAACTTTGAACTAATAAAGAAGTTGACTTCGAATTATCCATAATTTTTTTTCATTGATATCATATAAAGTTCAAGGGACCGAACCGAAACTTTGAATTAATGGTAATTTCGAATTAAAAACGTTCGAATTATCCAAGTTCTACTGTACTCTTACATATTAGAAGACTTTTTACAATAACCTCACTTTCCCCCACTAGCACAAACTTAAAAATGTGTAATGATTACGAATATCTTGTTCCTGCTCAAATTAAAAATCATAAGTAAAGAATTTATATAAAATTATAACTGAAATCTGCAGACTCATTCATGTGCTTCACTAAAAAATTAGTTTTAGCAGCCATTTTTCAGAATTTTAGAATCAGTACTGAACAATAGAGTTAAGACCTGAAACTCAGTTCAACTATTTAAAACACTGCCATGTGTAAATTAAATCCAATTTTACTAATGATTTTGGATAAAATTAACATTTTAAAGCACAAAGAATGATGAAATTTATGAATTAAAAGCATCAAATTTGTTTAAAGGATTAACATAGCCTATGGAAGAAAAGCCCTTAATTTAACAAGTACGTACAATTTTTAATTTGGTACACCAGTTATAAATTTATGACAAAAAAAGTGATATTACAGTAATTAAATATGGCACAAATTGTAAAGTAGTAAAGAAGAAAGTTAGCCTACATCTAATAGTGATAAAGAAATGAAATGAAATTTTAAGCTTATCAAGCTAAAAAGGTTAGGCATAAAAGATTAAGATGTCCCCCCCACTTTACAAATAAGTGGAACTGCACGCACTGGCGGGCCACTTTAGCTTGTTATATTAGTTTGCAAATGTCTTGCAGTGGTGTGGTGCGTCATTGCACAAAATTGATCAACTAAAAATAGTTGCTTGGAAAATGTAAAAAAAGGGGTTTAGAAGTCTCTTAAATTGATGTATAGAGTGTTCATCGAAAAACTTTTCACATTCACTATTCACGAGGGGATTGAATTTTAAAATATTGAATAAAAGGGTTAACCTCCCTCCTCCATTAACCTAAACTTCAAAATCTGTAATAGCAACTTATAAAACTCCCAAAACCCCAACTAAGCCTGCCCGGATTGATTTTTTTAAACTCTGGGATTTATTCAACTCTGGTTCTAAACAGAATACCTGACATGCTGTATGACTTATTCAATTAATATATGTAAATAATAAAGAAGCATCGATTACTTAAAATAATGTATACTGTTGTATAATTTCAACAATATTTTAGCTGATTTTACTTTTTACGTTAAGAATTGACAAGAAATTATTTTCTACAATTTTGAAATTTAATAATAATTTTATTTTTTAACTAATATTATTCAAAAAATTTAAGCAACTAAAACACAATATATCGAAGACTATTTTAAATACAAATAAGTAGGGTGCAAAATCTTAAGATTGACAAACAATCGAGTCCTAAATTATATGATAAAACTGAAAGTAATCGTAGTGTTTCCCTTTATTACTATTAGTCAAACCATATTACTGCTTTTCATAATTTGATGCTATTATTTGTTTTACAGGCATAATCAAATAAATCAAATTGAGTACCAAAACCATTAGCTCAATTGAGTAACAAATCTCACTATGATTCAAAACACAGGCACAAAATTTACTTCCTGAATAAGAAATAAATACAATTATTTATAATATAACATTGTATACAATAAAATAGCAACGGACTCCCAGTTTGCTAGTATATTCTTTTTAAAATATTTGTAAATAATATAAAAAAATGTAGATTTTGTTGGATAAAAAACTAGTTGTTGCTTAATTTTCTTGAAGCATATAAGGTTTAAAGAATTAGTCATCACTGTGTCACAAATTTAAATACAAATAAAGATATGATACCACTAAAAATATGTTGATGTTTTTGACATAATGACTTTAAACCACTCGAGACAGATTAACTCAAAACAAAAATACCGCAATAGTATTTACCTCTTTCCATCATTCTAATAGCTTCACAGAGGAGCGGGACCAACAACCGGTTCACCACAAACCCAGGAGTATCTTTGCATGTAATAGTAACTTTGCCAATAGATTTACCCCATTCCATTACTTTTTGGTAAGTATCATCTGAGGTGTCTTCAGTCCGAATAACCTGTTAATATAAGACATTTTTTAATTTAAACAATTCTAGTGCAAATGAATGTGTTTGCTAGTCAACATTAAGTTCCTATTTAAATAAATTTTGTTTTAAAACTTAAATATAATTGAAAACAATATGTTCTCACCTCTAACAATTTCATCACTGGTACAGGATTGAAAAAATGAAGCCCAACAAATTTATCTTTCCTTTTTGTAACTGATGCGATTTCAGTAATTGATAGTGAAGATGTATTAGAAGCAAAGACTGTATGTTCTGGAGAAATCTATAGGTAACAGAAATACAACAATTCATTTATTTCAGATTTGTAAACTACATGTTTAATCTCGGTTGGAATCTTTATTGATTTATTTAGAAATAGGTGATATAACCCCACAGTAGTTCTGAAAAATCATGTTCATACAAAAGGTCTATATGGTTACATAAATAACGAGGTTTTAAATTTTGTATAAGTTAAAATAAGTTTATAATGCAATAAGATAAGATAAATAAATAAGATAAATAAAGATTACGAAGAATAAATAAGATTTATAAGTTTTCATAATGCAGAAAATAATTCAAAGACAAGAGTTGCTTAGGTTTGTTTGTTTTCCACATAGGATTCCAAAGTGTAAGAGATATGAGTCTCCAGTTAAAAGTGAGTTCACTGTCTGTAACTTTCCAACCAATGTATGTGAAATAGGGAGGGCCTAAAAAACTCGTTTAATAGCGCCGAAAAGTTGCGAATTATATAGACAACAAATATTTTTAAAAATGTCAATATCGGTCGACATCTTCCAGTCCTATAGTTTGACAAAATATAAAAAAAACTAAATTTTTGCAATTATTAAAAAAAATTTGAATTAGATGTTTTCGTAACGTGATAGTTTGTAACATCTTCAAATAGAACCTAAAAACATTGTTTTAATTTTTTTAGATCAGTTGTAATCTTCCGGTCGCGCATAGGGCTTAAAATTTGCCAAAATATTGAAAATTTCATACTTTTGCGAGTTTTTTTTATATATCTTTAATATACTTTTTTTTAACTTAATAGTTACAGTATTTTTATTTTTGAACATAAGAACATTTTGTTTATTATGGTTTGACTAAATTAACAACTTCCGGTCGCGCAATGACCCCAATGCTATGAAAAGCAGTACCTAAAAAGGATAGTTTGACTTATGGCACGATGGGTGATAACAGTAACAACGGGCATGGTACTTTTCGACTTGCTCTATATTTAAAAAGCTTAAATATTTAAGTTACAGTATTGTTTTGCTATTCTTGTATGAGTTTTGCCATATTTTTCATATTTTGCCAAACTTTATGGCTTATGCACGATCGTAAGAGTTCAAACAATTTTGATAATTTTTTTTGTCTATATAATTCACAACTATTTGGTGCTACTACAACTTAGAAATAAAAAAATGAGTTTTTTTTGCCCACCCTAATGTAAAAGCTGTAAAAAACCATGAATATACTTCTTAGTAAAAGTTTTAAAAAATATTTCAATTTTGGATATACATTTTAAAATCTTTTAAAATATTGTCACCAGATTTTTAAACAGTTTCCAAAGAAAAACTGGATCCCATAATATTTTTTTGTAGCCAAAAAATTGGTTAATTTATCATTGTATGGTAAAGTAAATGTAACATAAAAACCAAGTACAACAAATTGAAAAAAAAAAAAGAAAAAACAACTCTTGTCACGTCTTATAGTCTTTTGAGTGACAATTGGCTTAACACTTATTATCCTAAAATGTTGAACAAAGTCTCCAATTGTCATCCAAGAGATTTTATAATAAGCTAACAACTAACTGAAAAGTTCTATTCTTTATTCCTATCTTGTTATTTTTTGCTGCATTTTTATGGTTTTATTAACATTTACTATCAAAGTTTGTGTAAAATGGATTTCATATTATATTACTGTTGTTATGACATTTCTGAAAGTTACTTATGTCTTACTTTGAGATTAAATATTTATCCGTTGATGCTTCTTAAAAATAAATGACTTTACAATTGGTTCGATTATTCTTGATGATTTAAATTAATTCAATTTCAGTTATTTTCGCTTGCATGTATATATACATATACAATTGTGCTAACACAGATATTTCTGCAACAAATTAATCTTTTTAAACCAGAAAGCATTTACTTTGGGTCTTTTTTTAGTTTTTAAGTCACTGTAGTATCTGTATTTGAATTGATATTGAATTAAGATCAGGTATCAAGCACTGAAAAGCTAAATAAATGTGTATTAAAATCATTTGAAAGCAATAATTCTTTCTTTTGAAATCATCGATGAATAAATCCAAGTGTTTTTATTTGTAATTTTATACTTGTAATTAATTTTTACTCTAAAAAATGTATAAAACATTAACCAGACAAATGAAAGATGATATTTGAATACAGTAAAGATAATATTTGTACTTCCATACAGTTCAGGTTCTGATACATAATATGTATAAATTGCAATACTTACTGAATCAATTTTAGAGAACAGTTCATGTTTTGCAGCAATCTTCTCTACAATGGCTTCTACTACCAAATCAGAATTCTTAGCAGCAGTTGGTAGATCTAGAGAGAAATTTAGTTTGCTTATAGTATCTTTGATAAATTTATCTCCTTCTGCAGGTTGATCCTAAAATGTACATACTTTTTTATGACATTTGGAATGTATCATTTTAAATTGACCCCAATTATCAATGTCAAAAACATGAGGGGGGGGGGGGGTCAATCCTGCTTCAAAACATAACATAATTTTTATAATATTAATACAACATCAAAATAAACTTAATTTACTGATGAACGCGAAGTGCGCAGGTGCAACTTCAGATGGCAGATTGAAAATATAGCATGGTATAGCATTACAGACATTAGGGTTCTGCATGAATTTAAAACATTAGAAGTATAGTCTGCTATACTTCTAAACAACACGGCATTACTTAGTTTAGCATTTAGTGTAAGTCCACCTTTATTCATCCATTAAACAGTGGTTTATTTCCTGATGTGCAACTCTACAGTTCTGTGTTTTATTCGATGCATTAAAAGATTAGTGTATTGAAAGTTGCAAACTCTAATTTGAAGACGTAAAATATGCAATATTTTCTAGAACACAAAGTAAAAAAGATATTCTTATTTGGAGCAACAAGTAAGAACTATCATGAAGCTGAAAGGGGGTTTAATGACCAGCCAACTTCTCGAATACCTCAGAACAATCAATATAAAAATTTAGAACTATATAAAGTATTAATAATAGGGTCATCCACCCATGAGCGAGGAGGCAAAAGTTGATTGTTTTATATGACTTTGTTGAGAACCTGTCAAATTCAATAAGATCAGCATCAATATGGTGAACCTTTTAAGCCTTGTTCAGTTTTGAAAATTCTAAAGAAAAACTAATTTTATACCTTTAAAAAAAATCATTGTGCAATGAATTATGATGACCTTTATCGTTGAATGCTATTTTGCGGGGTTTTTGAGAATATTAGAGAGAATCTTGCATTGAACCATAATATTTTGTTCATTGATGATGTCTACATTTTCATATAAATACCTTTCTATTCTCAACACAACAGCACTATTTTGCAGACTTGGGATTAACGATTAGAAAATTAATGATTAAAATTAATCATTAAAAATATGGGTAACTTTTTAACTTAATCATTAGTTTTAGAACTGATTAACTTTTAATAATTAAAATATTGGTTAACGATTAAAACTAACGTCAGTTAATTTGGCGGATGCTCGGAAAGATTTGTCACCATGTCTTACCGTAACGATCGACACCGAAAATATTCAGGTT
The DNA here is from genome assembly GCA_018207615.1 of Philaenus spumarius. Classification (NCBI taxonomy): domain Eukaryota; kingdom Metazoa; phylum Arthropoda; class Insecta; order Hemiptera; family Aphrophoridae; genus Philaenus; species Philaenus spumarius. The sequence goes on from JAGFPH010001383.1 coordinate 73,336, forward strand.
ATAATCAATTTGTTTGGATAATTCAATTCATTCAGTGTACTCGCTACTCGCTAGTGACTGGCCGGCGAGTGCATGGTTGACTCAACAGCGGCCGCTGTTCCGTTCAGGGCACAAACTCCCTTGAAATCTACAACTTAACTGATTATGCAAGTCAAAAACTTTAAATTCGGAACTATGTGCAGTACTGTACTGTACTTATTTATTTTCATTATACTACACCGAAAACAGCTGTTTTCTATACCTGTTCATAGGCACGTAAGTTCTTATTTTCCGTGCACTACATGGTAAATTTACCAAGCACCAACTGATTGATTTTGTCAATAGAAAAATGTAACAGAAAAATCAAACAAGTTTTAACTGTTTTTTTTTTAATTATAAAAAGATGTTTTGAATAAAAGTATGTTACTTTTTCGGTGTAATAGTGTATAATGAAAAATATCGTACGTAACTCGCTTCGTAAGTTCTTTTTTGCTTGCGTGCTAAGGGGTGAAAATGCAACAACCCCTAAAACAATAAAGATTAATTATTATACTTCCCATTAAGATAGAGAG
>JAGFPH010001383.1:89833-133514 GCA_018207615.1 Philaenus spumarius
AACGTGGGCTATCCAATTTGATAATTTAAATAATTTGAGATATTGTAGGAGGTTTGAGTTTGTTTACATGACTATGAGGCAACCTTTACTATCTAGTGACCTTGTGTATAAATCTCTATTTGAAACCTGTGTACTACTAAACAGCTGACCGCAGCATTTGAATCTCATTGGTTTTGTAATAAATTAGCCGAGCGTTTAATAGAATAAAAAAAAAACTAGAGGTACTGACCTATACTGTTTAGTCACAGTATGTTGCCGATAACAGTATAATTATAATATTTCGTCGTTATTATCACATTATATAATTAGAATATAAAAAAAAAAACTAGAGGTATAGATAAAATCATATAGGATGGCGCGTAGGGCGGGTAGTGCGAGTGAGACAGAGTACCTATCCCACCACACTTCCCCTCCTAAGTTTAGGCGGAGCATTGTACAGTCATCCCTAGTTATGTCGGCTTACATTATTTACTTTCTGTTATAGAGATATTTTAAATAAAACATGTACTAAACACGCTTAAAATACGATTTAAATTAAAGGCTATTTTATAACTTATAAAGTAGTTTATTATAAATTTACTATAGATATAAGTAAATAGAAAATTAGTATATATTTACATTACAAAAATAATTTACTATCCAACTCTTCAAGTACCTAGTTTCTTATGAATTTAGTATAGATTAAAAAAAACAATATATTTACATTACATTAAATTATTAACTGTCCCGCTCTTCAATTCAGTTAATTATTATAAATTAACTATAGATATAAGAAAAAGAAAAAAACAATATGTTTACATTAGGCTATTACCTGATAATATTGGTTGTGCTTATTTGCAAGCGATTTGTGGACAAACCAAACATCTGACTGAAACATTTTTGAAATAAAATATGTAGATCAACTAATTTTCTACAACTTTGCCGCTGGAAGTTTCTTTCTACCCTAAAAATATAAAAAGTTTACGCTTTACTACTTTTTCATGTCCCTATTAAAAAAATCGAAGTATTTCTTATTGTATAAATTCCGAACATTTACTAAACTGGAAGATATTTATACTGTTAGTTGCAACATATCACGCAGATTACAAATATATAAAATTTGTCCTATTTAAATAATCCTAGTACTGTTTAGAAGCATGTAATTGAAAGCGCGTTAAATACCAAAAATTGCTCGGCGGCCCTCTAATCGAAGGATTTGACACAGACTGTATTTGTCTTACAAAACTACAAAGACTGGTGTTGGAGGGAGAAGAGCATTACTGCTTCTGCGCAAACCACGCGCCATTCTAAATGGTACTACCTATACTGACCTCTATACTGTTTAGTCACAGTATGTTGCCGATAACAGTATAATTATAATATTTCGTCGTTATTATCACATTATATAATTAGAATTAAAAAAAACTAGAGGTACTGACCTATACTGTTTAGTCACAGTGTGTTGCTGATAACAGTATAATTATAATATTTTGTCGTTATTATCACATTATATAATTAGAATAAAAAAAAACTAGAGGTACTAACATAAATAACATAAATAATAAATACATAAAAATTATAAATGGTGTTCCACAGGGTTCAATATTGGGTCCTTTATTATTTATCACTAGTGGACCCGGCAATGCTTCGCTATTGCTTTATTTAATTTTAAGGGTAGTTATCAAATTTCATTCTTTTGACTTAAGTTATTGAATTGCAAATGGTGTTTATGTCAACAATTTATATAAACAATATTTTAAACAGCATATATGTAAGTAAATAGATATGTAACAACCGATGTTTGAATTGAATTATAATACAGTAAGCATTTTTCGTTGATTTTTGTTTGTGTTGTTTGGCAATCTAACCTAAAAAAGCTGTTTTGGTTTTTGAAGACTAATAACCCGATTATAAATTAGAGAAATTGGTTGCAAATAAAAGTGTTTTGGTTCATTGTAGGCCTAACCTAAAATTATGTTCAGTTTTTGATCCATAACAGTTGTTTTATTTATAATAATATGTAACAACCGATGTTTAAATTGAATTATAATATAGTAGGCCTAAGCATGTTTTATTGATTTTTGTATGTGTTTGCTTTTAATTTGTCAATCTAATCTAAAAAGCTATTGGTTTTGAAGAATAATAAACTGATTATAAATTTGCTAAAGTTGCTATGGTAATGAATGTAAACAAACATGTGTTACTAAGCATTTTATACGAACAGCTGTTTTTGAGCGCTATGGTCTTGAGTCCATACAAAAGAAGCTGTTTAGTTTTTTCCAAATTTGAAACTTTTTCAGGAAACTTTTCAAATTTTTCTTTATATAAAAACCTAGTTCGGACTATTACGAACATTTTAAAACAAAAAATTGCCAAATTGGTTCAGCAGTTCTCAATTGATGCGATTTCAAAGAAACAGCAATTCATTTTTATTATATAGAGATATACATCAATGATATTACGCCAAATATTAAGCATTCTAAATTGACTCTGTTTGCTGATGATGCAACTCTGGCAATAACAAATTCAAATAAAAACCAATTAAAAGTAGATTTAGAGACTGACTTTAGTATAATGAATAGCTGGTTTAAGGCAAATAGCCTTCTTTTAAATATTAAAAAAACACATATAATAAACTTCCATTCAAATCACATCAGATCTTCTTGCGTTAATGATGAATATTTGCACACTATAATTACACCCACAAACACTGTAAAATTTTTAGGGTTGGTAGTGGATAATACTCTCTCGTGGAAAAACCATGTTTTGGACCTAACTGGAAAGCTAAATAAAGCATATTTCGTAATACTTACGATAAAGAGAGTTACCGATATAGATACAACCATGATGGTGTACTATGCCTATGTTTATTCCCGGCTCTCTTATGGAATTGTATTTTGGGGGATTCAATAAATAGTAAAAGAGTATTTCAAATACAGAAAAAAATCGTTAGGGTAATTTTCAATCTAAAATGCTACGACTCATGTAAACCACATTTTAAAAAGCATGGAATACTGCCCCTGCCCTGTATATATATATTGAATGTAGTGTATTTTGTCAAAGCAAACTATTCTAATTTCCTAAAATATAAAACTGAACATGGCTATTCAACAAGAAGTAAAATTTTGTTCGAATATCCTTTACATAAGACAATGTTTGAGAAAGCACCAAACTATAAATGTATTGAAATATATATAATAAAATACCCAGTAATTTCAAGCAAATTGAAAATTTAAAGACATTTAAAAAGGTGTTATCAATATATCTGTTGGAAAACTGTTTTTATTCAGTAGGGGAGTTTATGTTTCAGAAATGAACGGATTTGCCTGTGGCAATTTTGTAGGTGTAGTTGCTGTAAAAAAAAAAAAAATAACAGTTGTATTTTTAAACTTTGATATTGTATTGTTGAATGTTTTATATGTGTCTTTTAATGTATGTGTATTTAATAATTAATTGTAGTATGTTGTGTATTGCATTGCATTTGACATGTCATCTGGCATTGGATTCTGTCCTGTATGTGCTGTTTTGTGACAAATAAATAAATAAATAAATAACCTACAGTATACTGTTTAGTCACAGTATGTTGACGATAACAATATAATTATAATATTTCGTCGTTATTATCACATTACATACCTAATTAGAATTAAAAAAAACTAGAGGTACTGACCTATACTGTTTAGTCACAGTATGTTGCCGATAACAGTATAATTATAATATTTTGTCCTCATTATCACATTATATACAATCGAACCTCTATAAGACGAATTTCAAGGGATTGGAGAAAAATTAATATTATCGAGGTATTCTTAATAAAGAGGTTCGTTTTATCGAGGTTAATTACTGCCGTTATTCGTCTTATAGAGGTTTCTCCTCGCTCTGAGATAACCTCTATAAAACGAAGATTTTTGTGGCCAACCTCTATAATACGAATTATTGTTACTGTAACTGAAGTTACAGTATTTTTTCAATGTAGGAATACTGTAGGTAAAAAAACGACTGTAACAATTTTAAAAATATTCGTTTATTTACATATTAAATCCCTTAAGTATTGAAACAAACAATAGACGGTTTGAAAACCATGTACTGTATACTAGTAAAATAAAAACAAATATGAAGTCAAAATACGGTACAGTATAAATGAAAACCAAACTTATGGTATTAGAAACTTGCAACAGATCAATATGTACTGTACTGTATTTCGCAAAAAGAAAAATTGAATCAAGGAGTCATACAATAATTAAAGTACTGAACAGGATTAAGCCTGACTAATGTTAAAAAAGTCATCAATTTTAGATTGCTTACTTGAATGAATGGTTACCATATCCAAAGTGGAATCCAAATCAACGATGGCTTTCACTACACTTTCACTTAAAGCATTTTTCTTTAGGAAAAAACACTTGAGCACATCAATAGCTTCTCTTGCGTCTTTCGTTGACAGTTTTGGTCGATCATTCTCCGCGTCAGCATCCTCCTCATCATCTTCAGCTGCTTCATCTTCTTCAGGATTTGAGGGTTGAACAGAATCCAGAATATCTTCGTCCGTCAGCTCTCCACATACTGCTACATTATCATCAAAGACAACAAATTCTTCAAACTCCATTTCTTGGATGCCCAGTGTTTCGCTAACTTTGCTCCAGTTTTGACCTAGGCCTGCTTCTGCGTTTTGGAGTGCTGGAGTCATAGGTTGATCATCGTCCGCATCTTCGAGGTCCGTCACTTGAAAGCCACATTTTAAAAAACAATTAGAAACAGTTTTCTCGGTCACGTTACTCCAGGCCTTGTTTATCATCCACATCGAATTTAAAACGTTGATCTTAGTCGGTACGTCACGATCCATATCTGTCAAAAACTGCCGAACAACCTCCTTCCTATAGTTCACTTTGATGAAATTTTTAATAATTCCCTGGTCAAGTGGCTGGAGCTTTGATGTGGTGTTTGGTGGAAGAAATTTTACTGAGATATTTGACAGGTTTGGAACAGTTCCGTGTGCACTACAATTGTCAATAAACAGCAGGATGTTTTTCTTTTTCTTCTTCATTTCTGTGTTTACAGTTTTCAGCCATGCACTAAACTCATCACCATTCATCCACGCTTTTTTGTTGGCCTTATACAGTGTTGGTAAACTGTTCACATTTTTAAAACATCTAGGTTTTTTTGACTTGCCAATAACCAAAGGCTTGAGCTTATCTTTTCCCGAAGCGTTGACACCAAGCAACACAGTTAGTCGGTCTTTGCTTTGTTTGCCTCCATTGCAAGGGTCTCCTTTAAACGTCATTGTTTTATCTGGTAGGCACTTGAAAAAAAGTAAAGTCTCATCTGCATTATATATATCATCTGGATGATACCCCAGAGTAATGTCAGCAAGTTTTTCTTTCCAATCGTCGCATACCGTACTGTCCACTGATGCACTTTCACCACACACATTTTTAAAAACAATATCGTTCCTATTTTTAAATTTTTCCAGCCAGCCATTACTAGCACGAAAATCGGCGTGTCCTAATTGTACAGCAAACTGCTGAGCTTTTTCTTGCAGAATAGGGATCCAATTGACAAATTTTTGTCACGGCACTGCTTTAACCACTTTAAAGTGGCTTCGTCTACATCCTGAAATTCACCAGTCTTTGCGCGTTTGCAAAACTTAGAAAGTCCACTTGCTTCATCGTACTTGCCTCTATTCTTTATGATGGTTGCTAACGTGGTTGGAGGGATGTTAAACTCCTTAGCGATGGCGATTTTCTTCTTCATCGGGTTTTCTTCCACATGCTTCAAAACTTTACGCTTAAACTCCACTGTTAGCGCCGTTTTTGACTTTTTCCCTGCCATTATCATTACACTAAACATATGCACAACTCTAAAACAAGGGAAAAACACAGTCGGAAGGGTCACACGCCAAACAATGAATGAGGAAGGAAGAGGGGTGGATTGGGATTTCCTGTCAAGACAAGCTTCTGTTTGTTTTGAAAACTACGTACTATGGAGGTTGAGATCATGAGAAATTCGTCTTATAGAGGTCGCGTTCGTCTTGTAGAGGTTTTGTGCTAAGAATATTCGTTTTGTAGAGGTTAATCAGTCCTAGCCCATGTCACAAAAAAAAATCGTCTTATGGAGGTTTTTAACCAATTACTACATTGTATAGAGTGCTTCTAAGCATTGACCTTTACAAAAGTTTCAAAGGTATTAAAAAAAATTCGTCTCATCGAGGAAATCGTTTTATTGAGGTTCGCACTAACGAGGTTCGACTGTAATTAGAATTAAAAAAAAAAACAGAGGTAGGGTTCTAACTTAAACAGTTATTATTTTCTAATTTTAGGCAATATAGGAGGCACTGATAAACCCACTCAAATCTAATTGCAACCAATCTGGCAACCCTGTTCCTATCGCGTATTAAAATGGCTGTTTATTGTCTGTGTTAAATCCCATAAGCGATTTTTGGTTTGTTAATTTGTTATGTTATATTTGTTTTAGAATGTTTATAATTGATTTCCCGCGATCAGTGAAGTGTCTAATTTCATTATATATATATAGGAAAAAGTGATATATAGTAATTCTATTAAAACCTGTAGTCACGACGTCCTCCACTAGAACCAAATAAACAATACCAAGTAACAATAATAAACAGCGATAGTTAAATAATAAATAGATCTGTGCACGGACAATAATGTTATTGGAAACCCGTACAATTGCTTCAAGACCGAAGTGTTCCGTTCAAAGCTCGGTAGTAGACTGATCCTCTCTGACCCCCCACCACTCGAATTAACTCCGAGTCTTCTGCGCATCTCGAGGTCAAGGTTAATGCTACAAATTCCGTGCTATACTATTGACAGTTTATTCTATTTTTGTGGAAGAAGTAATACAATGTGAACTAAGTTTACAAAATGAGAATTTACAAGTAAACAGCAGATAAATTCTATGATTTATTCTCTACACTTTCTTATAAAATTATTTCATTTTTGGGTAAAGCATATATTCCTAAATTACTATTCAAACTAGGCCTATTTGATTAGTAAATTTTATGTAAATCGGCCAATTTTGACCAACTTACAACCATACATAGAGTATTTTTTGTCCCTCTATATGCTCACGTTTTTATATGAATTGTATTTTAGTTCCACTGTTCATTCAAAGTTAGTTTTAAAAAGAAAAACTAGTTTGGCGGTACAAGTTGGTCAAAATTGGCCGATTTACATCAAATTTAGTATAAAAATAATCAAAATTTAAATACAAAACGTAATATGATAATGGTTTTTAATAATTTTTGACAATAATTTAACTGACTTTTGGTATTAGGTACCTAGTACTTGTTTTCATTGAGTGCAGCCAAGCGTCACTAATTAGGGTCAGGTGGGCGGAAGACCCTAACCTTTTCTTGGTTCAGAGTTAGGCTGTCCACAACTATAGGGTAGCATGAATGTTGTTTATAAGTAATTTATTATTATAGCCTACTTCAATCAATATGTTTCAATTAGGCTATTTTATATTGTAATCTTTATAAAACTGTAATAGTTTAGGATTTTTCTTTTTTAATTTTTATGTGAATGTTTCTTAGCTTTTATTGTGCATTTTTGTTTTGTCTTATGCTTGCAAGTGTCAATATTTATACAAATTTGTAAATGTAGGCCTATATGGGGTGTAAGAGAGGTCCTAACTTCGCCGCATTATCTTAACTTAATAAAGACTCTCTCCAGCCGCAGTATGTTTCCACATACACAATGTATATCAAAAAATAATATTAGCTGAAGTGTGGATGTATACTTTTGCCGTTTCAAGTTAGATAGGTTAACCTAGTTAATACTGTGCAGTCGTACTCACTTAATTAATTAAACCTGCACTCACTTCTTACCTGGTGGCTTTTTCTCACTGAGTCCTGAGTCTTTGTAAGTGTGTAATAGTGAGTTGTGACTGTTGTGAGATGTAAGTAAAACCAGAGATAATATTTTAATAATACGGTAAAACTGTTATCTCTTTCTGTCTTGCTTTGCTCTTCTGCTTTGTAATGCATGGAAGATAATAATCAAAGTTGATAGATAGTAAAGGTTGCCTCATTCCAAGGTTGATAGAAAGTAACGGTTGCCTCATAGTCATGTAAAAAAACTCGAACACAGCACCATTCCCTTTCCAGTGACGTCATTGTAGTACAAAAACGCCGCGATACCACCGGAGATGTATGTTTCGTCGTACAAGTCACCTCATGTTTTTAAAATAGATGTATTAAGCTATTTTTTGGGGTTGCAGTTTAAAAAAATGATACATAAGTTACACATTTCAACATTTGTAATTGTAAGAAAAAATCTTAACCATTTCAAAAACATTATGTTTATGACATTAATTTCCAATTAATAATAATAAATTAAAGTATAATCGTACACATTTTAATTTATATTTTTAAAAAGACTAAAATGAGAAATATTTACATTTTAATTTGTAATAATAATAATAATGATAAACTCACCTATTTAATTACAACGATGTTATAACCTATATCATCAGTCTTTGAAGTTGAAGTTTTGCTTTACGTTTTTTTGGCAAGTAAACTTACATGATGATTTAAATACCTCATTCGAATAAATAATCTTTGTTTCATATAGCTCTAAACTACAGTACTGTAGGTACACAGTATTGAAATAGGCCTCAATAATGGAGGAACTCCGAAACGCGTCGACAAATTTATGTGAAAGTGTTACGTTAGTATTGGCAGAAAATTATACTAAAACTTATTTCATTTATCCTAGCAGATATAATTTGTATAATAATCGAAACTACAGGTTTATATTTTTTTCAAATTCCAAACGACTGATAGTTTTGTTTGTCAACTATTTTACAACTCCATGCCCTTTAAGAATTTGATTTATTCTGGTTGTTTTAACACCCTTTCAATTCTTAAAACTTTAGTTTTGAAATCACTAATTACTAGGCACAATTAAACCACCATACGACAAATGATGTACAGTATCCACGTTGATATTGTATAGTCATGTTCTTGCTTATATTGTTCTAAGTTATTTTGTTATTATGTGGTACTGAGAATTATAAAACTATAAAAACATGCTTCCCAATAAACATAAAATAATTTGTAAATAATAAGCAATAAATAAATAATACATCAGAATTAACAAAATAGCATTCTAAATTTTATCTCTCTATAGCCTACATATAAATTGTATTGTGATTATTTAGTTAGGCGGCAGTATTTTTATTAAATATGCATGTTTAATATTCCTTGCATCAACTATAAATAAAATATATTAGCATATATATTTTTTTGTAAAACGGTTTGTGTGGGAAGTTCATGAGGTGTAAGCTTCAAGTCACCATACTGAAAAATATTTAAGCTTGCACTTAATTTTAGCTTTAGTTACATAAACGTCAAATTTCTTTGATCAAAGATTTTTCATAAAAGAAATTTGACGATTCTTTAACAATATAATTCGTTCATGAAACTTTGATGAATCTTTGACATGTTGTAAATTTTGACAAAGATTTTCAAAAAAGAATAAGAATAAAGTACTAAAATATTAATATAGTACAGATAGCGCCAATTTTGATGGAGCGTGAAGTGGGGAGTGTGCAAGTCTCCTACGCCAGCTCCCACCCACATTTCCCCTCTCGCGGCGGAGTACAGTCAGAGCACCGCTCCACGCGTTTGTCTGCCGCCTGCCTACCTATCTCATGTCTGCTCTATAGTCGTGTTGATTGTATAATTATGACACCTTACAGTTACTAAAGCCATATATTATAGGCATGGTAATTCATTAAAAGTGAAAGTAAAAATATTTGAAATTAGAAAACAAATAATAACACTAAGCGTATAGCCACCAGGATTGCTGATTTAACTTAAGCTATGTAATTATTGTAACTTAATTACCTTGTTTTTCTCGGTCGAAACAATCCATATTTTAATTTTTAATGACCGGAATCGGTGAAGTTAAACCACCATCATCAGATTATCACAAAGTTTTGGTAGTTTTATTTCCACATTAAAAGCATAAAATTACTTTAATTGTCATTATCCACTTATTATTTAATTATCATTACTTTAATTATCCACATCATATTAAAGCTAAAGGTACATACTACAAGTTTTATTTGTACAATTTTTGTGTATTTTAAATAATTTAAAAAATATAGTTAATAAAGTAAATTTACATGTTTTGAGAAACCATCTTTTGGTGTTTGTTGTTAATTATCTCCCTTAATATTAACTTTAACGAAAACTTAATATAAGAAAAAAATATGTTTTATATGTATTAAGGAACAAATGTACAAGCTATTAATTCGCTACGATGAGTATTAATGAACTTTAAAGCAATCTAGTGAAACTCTGCATTTGTACGCTTCAAGGGGGGGGGGGTTGAGGGGAAGCACAAGGGGGAGAGACGGTGACTTTTGAATGTCTGATAAGGGTCTATCAAGTATAAAAATTCAGATTTCCCCAAATTAGTTGCGACAAAAAACCTTTATTGACTGGGCTAGAATACAGTGACTAGATAGAAACAGCGTGGCCATATGAAAGTGTCCGCCATGTTTTTCCTAAAAGTAATAACATCTGCTCAGAATTATAATGTAAATATTAGGGGTATATCTCTTTGTAATTATAAGAGAAATTACCTCTTTGTTTTTTTTATAAAGGGAAAACAAGCGATTTAATTGTTACAGTTTGATATTTATATTCAAATTAAATAATAAAAACTGTGTTTCTTCTTAAAAAGTGTATTCTGTTTTTTTCGTGCAAAAAATTTAACAAATATAATAGAAACCGATAAGAATTTAGGATAAACATAGCTGCCGGCCAATAGGAAACAAGACCTCACTCACTTGGCCACACTGTCTCTATCTAGTCTAGTCATTGTAGGCTAGAAGCGTTCACAGCGACAGCAACCGGACAGTGGCTAGACAGCATACTTTTTGGTGGTGACTGTACTGAAGACTCACAGTAGTCACAGTCGAGTAGAAGAGGGTAAGACGTTATAGGTAGTACCATTTAGGATGGCGCGTGGTTTGCGCAGAAGCAGTAATGCTCTTCTCCCTCCAACACCAGTCTTTGTTGTTTTGTAAGAAAAATACAGTCTGTGTCAAATCCATCGATTAGAGGGCCGCCGAGCAATTTTTAGTATTGGACACGCTTTCAATTACAAGCTTCTGCACAGTACTAGGATTATTTAAATAGGAAAAATTTTATATATTTGTAATCTGCGTGATATGTTGCAACTAACAGTATAAATATCTTCCAGTTTAGTAAATGTTCGGAATTTATACAATAAGAAATACTTCGATTTTTTTAATTGGGACATGAAAAAGTTGTAAAGCGTAAACTTTTAATATTTCTAGGGTAGAAAGAAACTTCCAGCGGCAAAGTTGTAGAAAATTAGTTGATCTACATATTTTATTTCAAACATTTTTCAGTCAGATGTTTGGTTTGTCCACAAATCGCTTGCAAATAAGCGCAACCAATATTATCAGGTAATAGCCTAATGTAAACATATTGTTTTTTCTTTTTCTTATATCTATAGTTAATTTATAATAATTAACTGAATTGAAGAGCGGGACAGTTAATAATTTAATGTAATGTAAATATATTGTTTTTTTTTATATCTATACTAAATTCATAAGAAACTACTTTAAGAGTTGGACAGTAAATTATTTAATGTAATGTAAATATAAACTATTTTTCTATTTACTTATATCTATAGTAAATTTATAATAAACTACTTTATAAGTTATAAAATAGCCTTTAATTTAAATCGTATTTTAAGCGGGTTTAGTACATGTTTTATTTAAATGTCTCGATAACAGAAAATAAATACTGTAAGCCGACATAACTAGGGTTGACTGTACAATGCTCCGCCTAAACTTAGGAGGGGAAGTGTTTTGGGATATTTACTCTGTCTCACTCGCACTACCCGCCCTACGCGCCATCCTATATGATTTTATCTATACAGCGCATGCTAAAGTGACTCTTCACGCTACCTGACACTATCTGTAAGCAGTTTTTAGGTAACCTCTTACCCTCAAAATTACGTTTTTTCAGTTTTCACATATTATATGTATTCCTTTCCTTTTATTTTAAAAATACGATGGCAAAATTGACTTGGAGTGTGGAAGTTACGAAAACTTTAATTTTACATTATGAAAAAGAAGAATTCGGAAGATTCACACAAATGCCTACAAAAACCGCGATGTAAGGCAAAACCCCTTAGAACAAATAATTTACAAAATGTTTTGCAGTCTGTAATATAGGGGTTTGCAGTATTGAGTATAGTTTATTTTTATGTTTTTTGTAAAACATTAAAGAGTTTTTGGCTATGTTTACTTTGTTGTAAAAGTATATTTACAAGATTTTGTAAGATTTGTTTTTCAAATCTTAAAACCCGACAAACCCGTTATGATATGAATTACGATCTTTCAACTGTAATTATTTAATAACAGTATAACAGTTAATAAATACAGTAATAAGAATACAAGAATAAAACGAAACATAACCCCAAAATATATCTAGTTAATAAGCCAACTGATCAAAGAAATTGGACAGGTGTAATAATATGTTATTTTTGACAAATATTTGTCAAAGATTTTTTGTTAAAAGTTTGACCAAATATTTGACGAATAACTTTGATACCCTTTACCTACATTTTATTCACTTTAAGCTTTAGCTAGGAAAATTTGTCAACGCTTAAAATTATTACGCAGACAAAGCTTTAGCATTAGCTCTTGCTTATTTTTATTTACGCAATTTTAAAGACGGTAATGAAATTACTTAAAATTTTAAGTTATAGCTTTTGCTTATTTTTTATTCAACAGACTCATTAAGTTAATTTGTTGAACAAAAAGTTATTTTATACAATTTCATTCAAATAGGCTACAAAACTGAAGATTTCTTCTCTTTTCCACTTTTCCCTATGCGTTTGAGTTTGAGTGTAGTAGGCTAGTGTTGGCACAACATAGCTGTCATGTGAGAGGGTAGGCTTGGTCCACTTTTACTTTTAGGTCTTTATTTTCTTTTTTTGTTTAGTAATCAAAATTCTTAAGTGGAAATGCACAAAACGTATTGGTAGGTCCAGGACCAATGAGCACTATCTAGGCTTTAGTGTAACTTAAAGAAATACTTGGTCTAACTAAAAGATAAGGGTGATGTTTTAAATTTGTATTTTTAAAACATAAGTTAAAATTCAAATCAATAAGCCTACAAATAGTCTTAGGATATGTGCAAATGTAAAGTAGTCCTACCAAACCTCCTATTTCTACAAACAAAAAGAAAATGATAGCTTAGATAGAAATTATAGCCTAGGAAGAAATAAAGGTAATTAACTTAACTATATATAGGTAATTATACGGGTGTCCCACGTAGAGGTCCCTATTTTTGAATTGATATGACAGACGTATAGAGAGCGCTACAGACTTGAAATTCTATAGTCGTGACTAACACATATGTAAAAGAAATACCCCTGAGTATCAGTTAATTCTGACTGATCCAAACAAAATGGCGGAAAAACAAAAAAACAACAAAATCAGCAATCGTATTTTAAGGGTAAACCCACAATATATAGAATACTAACGGTAGGGTTCACGAGTGGATGCGCAGTAACTCGTGACGTCAACGGGACCCACTTTCTCATAAGCTCCATAAGCTTATCATGTAAAAATTGAAGAGCCTTATGTAAAAATTTAATAACTTTAAAAATATTTAACCGATTTTAATACAATTTTAACCACACAAAGAAAACATGTCTTTAATAATAATATACAAAAATCAGATTGTTACAACAAATTTTAATACCTTTACTGATTAGGCCTATAAAAATTACTAATTAAAATTCGACAAATGGTGAACAATATTTTTTTATTTTGAATTAGGCTATTTGACATTTATTTTAATTGTGTATTGGGATAGGAATATAATAAGTTATAGAGAATTTTATTGCGAATCCAAATTTTTTTTAATATTTAAAAAATGTATTGTAAAATTTTGTTTACAAAGTATATACTACGTTTTCGATAGGTACTAAAAATTTAATAATAATAATTTGTAAATCAAATAATTTATCATATCTTGATGATTTTTTCACAGAATGAGTATAATAATATACTCTGTTAATACGACAGCAATCAATAATAAACTACTGATTTTCATTCCTCTTTCAACTATTTCATCCATTTACTTCCCGATTGAAGGTTTTGCTAGTGTACGTGTATTAGGGTTGTAAGTGTGTTATGAGTTAAATATCTAAGGTTAATTACTGTAAATATTGTCATTCAACTGCATGTCCATTGTTTATTTGGATTCAAATAATGCCGCAAACAAAATAAAATAAAAACTAAATACGTACGAGTATTAACACTAGGCTACTAGCTATAAGTATTAAATTCTAGTAATCTAAAATCAGAGTTTAATACAAAGTTTAATGTGTAAAATAATCAGAGACTATTATCCACATTCTGTGAAAAATCATCAAGATATGATAAATTATTTGATTTATAAATTACTATTATTAAATTGTTAGGTACCTATCGAAAACGTATATACTTTGTAAACAAAATTTTACAATACATTTAAAAAATGTATATAGGCCTATCTTTTGATATATATAACTTATTCGATTTTAAATATTAAAAAAAGATTTGTATTCACAATTAAATTCTCTATAACTTATTATATTCCTATCCCAATACACAATTAAAATAAATGTCAAATAATTCAAAATAAAAAAATATTGTTCACCATTTGTCGAATTTGAAATAGTAATTTTTATAGGCCTAATCAGTAAAGGTATTAAAATTTGTTCTAACAAGCTGATTTTCTTAAATTGTTATTATAGATATGTTTTCTATATGTGGTTCAAATTTTATTAAAATCGGTTAAATATTTTTAAAGTTATTCAACTTTACTGAAGACATGAACAAATAATTTTTCACCGAATAAAGATATCGGAAAGTAATTTTTATAGGCCTAATCAGTAAAAGTATTAAAATTTGTTGTAACAATCTGATTTTTTCATATTATTATTAAAGATATGTTTTCTATGTGCGGTTAAAATTTTAATAAATCGGTTAAATATTTTTAAAGTTATTACATTTTTACATAAGGTTCTTCAATTTTTACATGATAAGCTTATGGAGCTTATGAGAAAGTGGGTCCCGTTGACGTCACGAGTTACTGCGCATCCACTCGTGAACCCTACCGTTAGTATTCTATATACCGTGGGTAAACCTACTTTTATTTAGAATAGGAACAGCTACAGCTGTTTAGACTATTTTAAATCTATCAGCTGACTGCGTGTATCCACAACAATGAACATATTTGGTAATAAACATTGGCATTTGTTATTAAGTTGCATTGTAAAGTGTCTTATGTACCATGCCGTTTTCAACTGAGCAAAAAGTGGAATGTTGTTCCTGGGCTATTGCATTTGAAAATGATTATGAAGCAATAAGGTGTTTTAGGGAAAGGTACCCAGGTGTAGTTCCACCGTCAAGGAAATCTATTCGTAAGTGGAAGACTATCCTACTTGAAACGGGGTCAATACAAAAAATACCATAGATCCTCCAACATAGAAAATGAAGAAATCGTATGTGCTGCTTTCATGGAATCTCCAAATACGCCTAATTCAGTAAGAAAGGTGGAATCTGCTACAGGGATACCGAAGTCATCTGTCCAAAGGTATGCCAAAAATAACAAAATCAAACATTATAAAACTCATTTATTTCACGGACTGCTTGAAGATGAACCTGACAGACGATTGGAATTTTGTTCGAAAATAATTGAAAAGACTGACGTAGATAGCAAATGGCATGAAGGAATCGTGTTTTCAGATGAAGCGACATTTTATCGAACAGGAACTGTAAACAGGCATAATTATCATTACTATAACACAAAAAATCCACATATCTTACAAGAAGAGAAATTAAAATCAACAGGTGTAACAGTTTGGGCTGCTGTTACCAAGGATGGTGTTTTGTCGTATGACATATCCCGACAAACAATGACAGGAGAAAGGTATACATCAGTTTTAAGCAATCACATAGTTCCTCATCTTTCTCAGCCTGAGATGAAAGACGTTTATTTCCAACAGGATGGAGCTCCTCCACATTATGCTAATGTGGCCAAAGCAGTTTTGGACCAAAATCTTCCTAACCGTTGGATAGGTCGTGGCAGCAGCTTCATGGACTGGCCCCCAAGGTCTCCAGACTTGACTGTTTGTGACTTTTTTCTGTGGGGCTTTTTGAAGGAGAAGGTTTATTGTCATAACATTGCGACAGACGATGAACTAATGAGGTTGATCGAAGAGGAACTTTTGTTGATACCTCGAGAATTGTTCAGCAAAGCGTGTGACTGTTTTCTATTTCGTTGTCATCAGTGCATTGCGATCGATGGACATCAGTTTGAATAAGGTTTATGGATCAATAGATTTAATTTATTTATGAGTTACTTATATCTTTAATTCCCTAACGTTGTTTAGTGCTTAGTAACATCGTTAAAATTCAATAATTATGTTGTAACACTTAAGGAAATAAAACTATTTTAACAAAAAGGTACTATTTCTTTGATATCCCGCCATTTTGTCCTAATGTGTCAGAATTAACTGATACTCAGATGTATTTCTTTTACATATGTGTATGTTTAGGACTGTTGAGTTTCAGGTTTGTAGAGTGTTCGGTGCATCTAATATATTAATTCAAAAATAGGGACCTCTTCGTGGGACACCCGGTATATTATATTAATTTAAAATTATATATAATTTATTAAAGTGACTTGAATACCACAGAATGGATTTTAAATACTAAGATATTTTTGACTGACTATCTGTACCAAACATAACAAATTTGACCCAATTAGTGCCATATTTAGATAATTAATTAATATTCCTTCGCCACAAAATAAAATACTGTTTAACTTAGGCCTATAACTTCTATAATGTAGGTAATGATTTGCCTATTGATGAAGTCGACAAATACGCAAAATCTAATTTAAATTTATAAAAGTAGTGATTCTACTTACAAGCATGTATCCTGTGTAATGAATATCAAAATAAATTAAGGAATTAGACTCAAATTAAGTTTTAAATAATTCGACCACGCAGCTGAACCGCTGACGTGAGTTGAGCGAATTTCCAAAATAAAATGTATATATGTTTTTGGGTTTCAAACAACTATTTGGAAAATTGTTCTACTCACGAAGGTGCTGCCAGCATGTACCAAATATATTGTCATCGGTCACTACGGTAAAAGCCTTGGATTTAGTTTTGGTACTTTTACGGTTTTTCGTTTTGATTGTTTTTGGGGGAACCAGATGGGCTATAAGGTCGCATAAAAAACAAAATGTGCAGAATTATTTCGTATGTCTATTTTTTTAAAGAAAACTTTAAAAAAAAATGTAATTCTAGTACGAAAAATCTAGATAGATAGATACTTTTATTTTAAATGTGTGACATACATACATAACTTTATAACATTGTATTTACAGCAAACAAAAAACAAAACAACAAACTAATTATAATTCTTCTACATAACTTAACACATGGAAAATTAGGTAATCCTTAGGATAAGCCTGCTTAGGATTTACCATTTTTTTTATCTCTTGAGTTAATGAAAATAAAATGAGTTATCAAGAAAAAAATGAAAGAATAAAATCTTTCTGAGGTGCCCTTTACACTTAGTACTTAAAAAGTAACTAAACAAATGTTACTTCCGGTCAAAAATTTGGTTTACGTGCGGTCAATTTTTTGGCTAACGAACTCGTCCAAATGACTTAGAAAACCAACCTGTGTATTAAATTTGGAACAAATCGGACATAAAATGCGTCTGTTAGAGTGTGCACAATTTTATAAATGATACTTCCGGTCAATTTTTTGGGCTAACGAACTCGTCCAAGCGTCTTAGAAAACCAACCTGTGTACCAATTTGGACCAAATCGGACATAAAATTCGTCCGTTATAGTGCGCACACCTATATACATGGTACTTCCGGTCAAAAATGTGGTCTACTTCCGGTAAATTTTTTGGCTAACGAACTCGTAAAAGTGACTTAGACAGCCAACATGTGTACCAAATTTGGACCAAATCGGACGTAAAATGCGTCCCTTAGAGTGCGCACACATACATACATAAATATATACATATATATATATATATATGATTTTTAATAACACCCCTAAACGTGTTCTGGGAACCATGATCGGTGCTCATTTGCTACTCCCGACCTTGGGTCTTACCATAAGGGCCACTGCAATAGCTCATTTTTCCTATGGAAATTAGCTAATAACAGAGACATAATAATTTACAGCTCACACTCTTTACACACTGAAGTTTTACGATTTCGTGACTACGGTTTACGACACGACAGATGACACCTATGCTGTGAAGTGTTTATTCGGGTTCGGCGTAAAATTTCGCGGGAAGCGTCCAGCTGTTTTAAGTCGCTCAGAGCGCAGAATAAAGTGCCGTCTACCATAAAGTGCTCGGTACTCGGTAGTACTTTGATGAATAAGTAACGTATATAATCAAAGGTAGTACACGTACGAGAGAGAAGAGCTGCTTTGCTCTCGCTTGTCGACAGTGACAACTTCAGGTCTCACACCCAACATTATGTTTTGCTATTCACTGCTGGAATTCTTACTCTGAGTTTTACTCTTGCTTTCTAGAAATGTGTCTCGTCTCTCTGCTTATTCTTTGAATTTTACGAATATTTTTTGGATGAGGGCGCATCGGCCCAAAGGCTGGTGGGCCGGCGGTTCAGTCCACCCCTGGATAAGATATTTCCATACAATTAAACATTTTTAAATGTGTAACTTAAGTTTAATTTTTTTAAACTGAAACCCCAAAAAATAGTTTAATACATCTATTAAAAAAAATGAGGTGACTTGTACGACGAAACATACATCTCCCGTGGTAGCGCGGCGTTTTTGTACTACAATGACGTCACTGGACAGGGAATGTTGCGGGGATTCGAGTTTGTTTACATGACTATGAGGCAACCTTTACTATCTATCAACCTTGGACTGCATGTGCAGTAGTCAGTATAGTAATAAAATGAATTGGATTGTCTTGTCAAGTGAAACTGAACTGTCCAATCAACTGTTGAGGTGTCGAGGGGGGTTACTTGTATTAGACAGAGACAGAGACCGAGCCATTCTGTATTCATATTCAACTCAAATATTCATTATTAGTATCTATCATAATATACGGTTACTTGTATCTTGTATAAATTTAAGTATCGGTATCATGTATCATTTTAAGTATCGGTTACATACAGTTACTTGACGGAGACAGAGACCGATATTTGTAACCGATATTTTGACATTAGAGTATCGGTTACTTTTAGGACAGACAAGTAACCGTTAAAAAATATCGGCTACTAATATTTCGTCTCATAGTCGAGGCAGTCGAGTATTAAGTCTAATCAAACAATGAAAGTTTTGTTTCACGCATGCAGATCCAGTTTCAAGAAGGTCTAAATAGTAATTCCAGCGTCTCTTGACAAGGGTTTGTTGTTAACAAATTTCACCTTGATCGTAGAGTTTAAAACTTTGTATATATTATATGACGGTTTCAATTTAATCATTTGAATTGACACGCGAGGACAACCTAATTGCCGTTGCAAAGTATATGGTATTTTTGACTCGTGATTAAAATGGTAATATACTAGATACATTATCATTAAACAAAAAATAAAAACAGAAAACTTGTTGAATTTTAGTACTTGCCTTTCTGAGAAAATCTCAGTAGGCTAGGCCTATAGCATATCACTCAAATAAACGGCGCAAATTCACTATTGGACTCTAGGCTAACCTATGGCAACAGAAATGCAAGAATAATAATAATAAATAAAAAAATAGCCTAAAGGTTCTAACCTATAGTATTTAGTCACATTATGTTTACCTGTAATCAAAATTTAACAGTAGAATTAAAACAATGTCGGCTTCAAAAATATCAGCCTAGGGTCGGATAGTAAATTTTTGCCGATAAAACATAAGGTGACCAAATTTTTGTAAGTTTAGGCATATGATCTGGATTTTTTTAATTTTTAGGTTGTTACACCTGCTATCCTTCCTGCTTTCCTTCATATTTCTTGTAAAGTAAAGAGATTTATTAAAATCCAGTTTAGGACTCTACACTTTACTATGGCCATCATGCTAACATTTGCACGGCACAACTTTACTATTCGACTCTAGGCTAACCTAGAAATGCAAAAATAATAATTAAAAAATACCTAAAAGGTTCTAACCTAACCTATTTAACTAGTCACAGTATGTTTACCTGTATTTAACAGTAGAATGTAAAACAACGTCGTTGTCTGCAAAAAATATTAGGTTAGAGTCGAATAGTAAAGTTACGCCCTGTAGAATGTAAAACAACGTCGTTGTCTGCAAAAATATTAGGTTAGAGTCGAATAGTAAAGTTACGCCCATTTGCACAAAAATGCTATAAAATACCAAACGCAAAACTTTATTAAAGGTACCAGTTAATATATTTCCAGTCCGTAAACTCTCTTTATCTGTAAGTTTATATACATAGGCTAATTATTTCGTATATTCTGTTTAGGTCCTACATTCCCTCTGAACATACATTATAGGGTCACAGTATAAATATTTCCAGTTTGTAAACTATAGATAAACTGTAAGCCTGCATTATTATGTCATCATAATATAATGATGATAAGTCATAGTCGTTTGTTCTTCCTAGACAATTAAATGTACTGACTGAATTGTTCAATGTTTACAATTGAACTGACAAACACAAAGTAGTGCGAAAACAAGAGCAAGTTAATGCTAATAATAGGCTACGATATTTGTTTCCAAAATAAAATTTAAAACTAATGAGACAGTTAATAAACACTTAAGGTCGGGAGTAGTAAATGAGCACCGATCATGGTCCCCAGAACACGTTTTGTGGTGTTTACAAAGTAGCGGCCACATTTTAAGTTCGATTTGGTCTAAATTTGGTACACACATTGGTTGGGTGCGTTGCTCGGACGTGTTCGTTAGCCAAAAAAATCCAACAACCGAAGGCTCTACTGAACTTTAAATGTGTTAAATAATACAAATAAACGGTACCAGGAACTGGCACTTACTTTCTCACAAACATATTTAAATTATTAAACAGATTCACTGTGACTTGTAGGGTGGGGTAGGAGAGGTGATTTTTTATTAAAGTAAAAAGTTTAACTAATAAATATTATTATTATTATCTAGAGAGAAAACTATTCGATCGATTTCGAACTAATTTGCACCACACAAGTCAATTAGGCCTGTATAGATGCACGAAAAAAGATTTTGAAAAACAACCCCCTTTATGCCCAAAACCCCCCAAAAATCTGTTATTATTATTATTATTAGCTAAACGAGAATTTTTAGAAAAACGCGGTTTTTTGCATATGGTAGGGTAGGCCTACATTAAAGGCTACAAATAAGCCAAATTTTATCAAAATCGTTAGAGCTGTTTTTTTATTAAATAAATAATAACTGATTTTTTGGGGTTTTTTTGGCCCAAAAGGGGGTTGTTTTTCAAAATTGTTCAAAACCCTTTTTCGTGCATCTATACAGGCCTACTGGACATGTCTGGTGCAAATTTGTTTGAAATCGATCGAATAGTTTTCGCTCTAGCTTTGTGTACAGATAGGCATACTACAGAATACATACAGACATACATACAGACATTCATACATACAGACATACAGATAGACATTTTGTACAAACCACTTTTTTGGACTCAGGGGGTCCCAAAACAGATATTTCCACAAAAATCTCAACATCAATTTTTTTTGCGATCACTATACTTTCTCTATACTATAGTATAGTGAGAAAGTAAAATGCAAATGCCTTCAAGCCTTTGTGGTGAATTTTATAGTCATTTGACTTTCTCACTATACTATAGTAGCCTATAGAGAAAGTAGCCTATAGTGATCGCAAAAAAATCGATGTTGAGATTTTTGTGGAAATATCCGTTTTGGGACCCCTTGAGTCCAAAAAAGTGGTTTTTACAAAATGTCTGTCTGTATGTATATAAGTGCACCTGAGTGTTCGGGGCTCATGCTTGCCTTTTTAAGGAATATGTTACGGAAAAAGAACTGAAATATTCAATAAAAACACAATTAGTGAGGTCTCCAACCATTTATTACAGGAACATTATGTATTTTTTCTTAGCAATTAGTCCCTACTTAGACTTTGAAGAATATTAATTATTGTTAGCTGTAAAAACTAATATTTAACAGACTATAAAAACAACAAAATTTAAAAATAAAAAACAAATCTTTATTACTTAATAAGGGGCCTGCTTCAGATTTTGGCCATGAAGTTAATTTAGCTGGGCATTTTTGTAACACGCTGTTCAATTATAATTTTTTAACCCTTCCCACGCGGCAAACGAGTATAACCGCAACAGTAGACTTTGACCCAAACGCGTATTACGGCTAAAGTCGCAAAAATATATTCTTCCCTCTGGTTAATTAGATAGTTCACTAAAGTTCCAGTAGATTGCAGAGGCATGTCCTTTATTGAAGAGGAGGGGGGCGTTATTATGTCTGGAAATGCCCGGCGGCGCGCGCATTCTATAGCTTCTACAGCGCGTATAACGGCTAAACTCGCAGTCATACTAGTCTGATGTGACATACTAATAATTGTAAAATAATATGTTTTTTTTTTTTTTAACATTAACTTGTATTTTTTATATATTATTTCATAATATTACTGCTAGAATTTAAAAATAATCAAAAACTAAAATTTGTGTTTTTTAGAAAACAAGTTTTTTTACTATCATTTTGTTTTACGTAATAAAAAATTTAAATGCAACCAAAAAGCAATGATGATATTTTTTTAAATTACCCTTTCACATGCAAAACAAAAACAAAAATTAACTTTGAAGAAAAAACTGAAAAATTTATAAGTTATTTTCAGCGTTGGGGTGAAATAAGGCAAATTTCATTCAGCGTGCGAAGGGTTAAAATTATATGTCGTTCATCATGTTGTAGATTAACATATTTACGGAAGTGATTTATAATTAAATTTTTTGAAAAATTTGAGCAATTTTTAAATTTAGAATCAAACATTAATGACTGCAGTTGGTTTTTAACCTAAAAAACTTATGAATCTTGTTTCTGTGTTTTATAGTCTAGTCAATCTGATAAAGCCCAAGTGAAAGAAGTAACACAAAAAGATTTTGAAGATTCTTACTTATCTACTATTAATGCTATTAATGGAATTAGACAGGGCTTGGAAGAAGATTATGCAATTTTGGTAAAAATAGAACGAAAATTGGTAGAATCAATAATCAGTAAAAGAAATAAAAAAACAAAAGATACAATTAACAAGCAAGTGACAGATTGCTTCCAAATTCATGAAGAAGAAGCAAAATGTTTGAATACCACAAATGAAAGTGGAATAGTAGATTTAGATTTAACTTGCAATGGCAGTGTGTCAAAATTGAATATTGAAGATATGGAAGTTGATTTTATTTTCCAGGATAATGGCGCTTCAAGTTCTAAGTCAGAAGGTAAGTTCAACATTTTTAATTTACACCAGATTTTAGTGGTGGCCTCAACCATGTAAAAGATGTAATTTTTTTATTTAAGATTTTACATTGTTTAATATGTGTATTCTTCCTTTTCTATTCATATTTAGAAAACCATTTTAAAAGGGGAAGTATTTTAAATGATTATTAATAAAATTAGAAGCTTATTGTGATAATGAGAGCAATTTACGCAGTAGCCTACAAGTACCTGAATAATTTCAGTTAATTAGGTCTTTCAGTCTCAATCTGGTATGAATAGAAATTTAATTATTTGAATTAATAATGTGCTGTTATTGTGAATATTTTGATATTTTAAAATGTGTTGGGTAAATTAGAAATGATAAAACAGTTTAAGAATGGTTGTCAAATATATGATAGAAAGGAAGAGTTTAGAAATACCAAGGAGGTAGTTTTATAGTTCACTCTACTTGTCTAGTTTTGTTTATAGCTACCGATACTGATTTGCTTCAAAGTAAGAAAATAAGGTTAAGGGTGTGCAATATCAGGATGAAACAGTCCCATTATATAACTTATCTTTCGTTGAATTGTGAAGATAATCTTTTGTAACTTCCAGGAAATCGTTCATGAACATCTAAATTTGTAGGTGTCACAAATTTTAAATTATTAATTTTTATTAAATCTATTTGCTTATAAACAAGACTAAAAATATGATTTTCAGTTGAGTCAATTGATAGCAGTAAAACATTGAGGTGAATTCTGTTACCTACTAACTGTATATTGGAGCTTTCTGCAAATTTAAATGTCATGCGCACATGGCTGAAACTAAAAATAAGACCGGCATTAGAAAAAGCAAAAGTATATACAAGCGATATTCTAGTCACTCTCGAGTGCTTTACCAATCATACATCATAAACCAGTCTTCTCAAGGTTGGCTCCGCTCACTGGATCCGATGCTTTTACTCGAGTGGTGTTGCACACCCTTAAGGGCTTTAAGAAAAGAGAAAATATATTAATATATATAGTTTTTTCAACTTCCACTAAAATCAAATTAACAATTTTGGTGTTTTTAGTGTTTTACAGTATCCTATGGGTATTTTATGTTTGAATACCTTTACAAATAAAGTTGAAAATCTCGATTGTTTTACTGTTTATTCCCCCCCCCACCATTATCTCTAACCGTCATAAAACTATTAACCATAAGAAAAAAATGAAAAGAACCTCTTTTTTAAAGATAATTTTCTCTAGTTTGATTTTATATAGGATAAATTTTTTTTGCTAAACTCAATTTTGCCGAGATATTTAAGGAAAATTGTAAACAAATCTTTTTATTCCTCCTCTCCTCCCACTCACCCCCCACCTTCGGCGAATTTTAGTATGTTGTACAAGGCACTCGAATAAGTAAATAATACCAAGATTCAAAACTTCAGGATTTTTCCCCTGTTGTGGCTAAGTTGACTTGACAATTGTACAAATTCAGCCAAAAACCCAGATTTTTATTTAGTTCAGTTTTTCACCGACTCTACAATGTGTGGCTAGAAAATAAAGGGACTGGTTTTCTGACAAACGGCACGAGCCTCAAGGTCAAACGCCATATTGACGAGATGCATGACATCACCCCTCCACATTTCAACCGGTTACACTAGCTTGCTAAGTTGGGCCACAGCCTTCGTTCGTATCAGACCGTATATCTGCCGTAAAAATGGTAGGCGCTTTAATTGAGCAACGTTTCAACATGAAATTTTAAGTGAAATACGGTAAATCCCCAAAAGAGATCTATTCACTCTTACAAGTTTATGGGGATGAATGTATGTCACGTATAAGGGTTTTTGAGTGGCATAAATATTTCAAAGAAGGGCGAGAAGATATCGAAGATGATCCACTCTCAGGACGTCCTTCAACTTCGAAAACGGATGAAACATTGAGAAAATAAGGAATCTCAACTGTCAAGATCACCGTTTGAATATTTGTGCAGTTGCCAAGACTGAAGGAATCGACAAAGAATCAGTTCGACAAATATTACATGAACATTTCAACATGAGAAAAGTGTATTCCAAAATGGTGTCCGAAATCCTCACGCCTGAACAAATGGACTCACGGCTGGAAATTTGTTCTGATATCTTGAAAAACATGAAGAAAGATCCTAAACTGTTGGAAAGAGTAATTACGTGTGTTGAATCACGGGTTTTTACTTATGGCACTTACTTACTACTCACCAGACCTAGCTCCGTGTGACTTTTTTATGTTTCCAAAAGTGAAGGAAGCTTTGAAAGGAACCAGGTTTGATACAGTGGAAGCTGTGAAGGAAAAAGCGACGGAGACCATGAACAAGCTTTTCAGAAAAGTACTTAAAACACTGTTTTGAATAGTGGAAAATCAAATGGAAAGGTGTAGGGATAGTGGAGGGGTGTATATTGAAGGTGATAAAATGAAAGTTGTAAAAGGAAAATAATAAAAAGAGTTACACCAAAAATCCCATTTTTTCTAGCCATACCTCGTATTGTCAAACTTTAGCAATGAGAAAAACTAAATAATAGGACTTTTTTGAAGAGAATTTACTCTAGATTAATTTTGTTCAGGGTTAGTTTTTCGCTAAACTCAATATTTCCCGAGTTATTTAAGAAAAGGTATAAAAAAAGACCTTTTATGACCCCCCCCCCCCTCACTTTCGGAGAATTTTACTATGTTGTGCAGGACACTCGAATGAGCAACTGTGCCAAGTTTCAAAACTTCGGGATTTTCCCCCTATTTAGAAATTTTTTTAAATTTGACCAGACTATAGGTGTGTGAGTTTAAAGTAGGCGAACGAGTGAAGGAATAATTTTTTTGTGGAAGATTTAATTTGTGAAGTGAGAGTAATGTCTTAATTTAAATTAATACTAGAGTTTTAATGTAAATTGAAATTTCTTTAAAATATTCCAAAATATAAAAATTTGACACTGGTTCCAAGATGTCTATAATCACTTAGAAAATAAAATCATAGTTCCATCTTCTTATTACAGTGTACTTGTTTGAACAGGTTTGAAAGAAGGTTGACACTAAACCGCCATGTTTGTTTTTCTCTGTCATTGTTACACTAAATTATCCTGCAAGGTTAATGATCTGGATGTCCGAATTCAATGAAGCATGATTTAAAAGTGAACTGCAGGTAATTTTAAGGAGAAGTTGAGCATTGTAATATTTTTTAAATACAAATGTGTAGTTTTTATTGGAGTTCAGAGTTTATTTATTTATTCCATAGTAAATTATAATATTAATAATAGACTTTCATGGGAACAAATTTAAAATTAGAGCATTTTAGAGCAACTTAATGTACAGGATTGTTTAAATAGTTGTAAAAACCCAATACCTGGTTTTGCCATAGCATCTAAACTTTATGGCCAATGTTACTGTCAACTTTTAGCAATAATGGCATTAAGGCAGTTGAGGCTAGATCGGCCATCTTAGCTGGATGGCAAGTTCTCCTGACGCCGCATTTTAATCCGTACTCGAGTTAGAGAGAGCGATTTTCTTAACCGTTTCTACTCCAATTACTGGGGACCTAGTGTTGCTATCAGCTCCATTTAATTTTGAGCGAATATTGCACTTAAATTTGTTTACTCCAAAAAAAGTATTTCTGTCAGTCCTAAAAAGCTGATTTTTTATTTGTAGTTTTTTCTATGACTAAAGTATAGGTTTGTATAAACATATATTTTTAAGTATATTTTTTAAATTTGTATTTATTGAAAAAAATAGAAATTTGTAACAAAAAACTGGAAAAACAAGAATTTTGGACAAATTTTCAATGGGAAGACCTAAATTTGTTGCTTGTTTTTTGTTGTCTATATCCTTACAAACAAAATTAAGTGGTTTACAAATGTTTTAGACACAATAATACATTATAAAAAAATTATAATTGAAAACAAGTTTTTTTGTAAAAAATTAGTTTTTATGAAACAATTTGTTTTGACACCAACTTGTACAAAATTGCCTCAACTATTTATTTTATTGCTTAACAACAGCATTATTTAGGTCAAAACTAGTAAGAAAAGCTTTTTTCAAAACTTATTGGTAATATTGGAATCACTCAGGTTCGAAACAAAAGTTCCGTCGCCACTCCGGTCATTTTGTAACAAACTGCCGTCGCTTCGTTCATTTTATTTCACAACAATCATTATTGTAAAAAGAACAATATTAAAAAATAAACTGTGAAATTACACACGATAACCTAGTACAACAAAACTAAACAACGCGTAAGCTCACTAAAATACTGCGTAGTAAGTAGGAACCAAACAACGGCGAGAGCAGACAGCTGTTTACAGAGCGGTCGAATACGGCAAACATTACATTTTCTAAGATTTATTTACCACAGAAACTGAACTTAATGGTTCTAAAAAAATTCCAAATATAGCAGCACAACTTAAACTTCAACAATAGTTGTCATCAAAGTAACTACGTCCGTTCAAATGCAATCAAAGAACGTTGTCATAGCGAGTTCGGGACTCGTACAATATAGGAGTTCGTGCGGGTTATTAAACTGCGGGGCTGCCAAGACACTCGAGTGGAAAGGGTTAAACTAAGATTTAAATTATTTGTATCATTCAATCAACTTGAAACTTTGTAGGTTTATACTGCATTGATTCATGATACAGGATGTGAAATCAAACATATTTATTTATTTTTATATTAATGGTAAAACTATTTTTCAACATGATTTAACTAAGTAAATAATTAAAATGACAAAAAGTTAGTAAGCAACATTTTTATAAACATTTTTGGTCAGAGAAGTTACGTCTGCTTAAAAGTTGGAGGCAATGAGTTGAAATTTTACATTCTGTCAATTTTTTTGTAGGACATATATTTTTGTAGTTTTGACATTAAATGTAAACCATTTTTTATCTGGGAGCTGCGCAACAGCCAGTGTGACTTGTGCGCTTGTCAGTCAGTGGTTATGGTAATTAAACACTTAATTTTACACGTGTTATTTGTTTATACAAAATAACTTAAGTATACGAGAACTATTCAAATTTAACTGTAAATATATTTATTTATATTATTGCGTCAGCGCAGTAGCATATATAAAGTGGAGGGGTAGCCGCTCTATTCTTATTTAGTGCTCTGTGGCAATAACTTTCCCAGTTTAGAAGAGTTGGTGTAGATTTTCAAGTTGTGTAATCCCCCAAGATATCTGGTGGTTCCTAAACATGTCATGCATCAAAGAAATAACACAACTTTTACATTCTAATACTAACTCAGCTCTGCCAACTATTTACCCATTCTTACAGAAAATTATGAAAACAGAGAGCGTTTGGTTGATAAATTGTTACCTTACCTTTTTCAGGACTCAACAGTTACTATGCTGACAATGTTGCTATACACAAAGGTGGTTTTTCTGAATGATTTAGGTGTTTGTAGTATTAATAGTTGTGTTTTATTTCAAAGAAAACAATGTAATGAGTTACAAAGATATTTGAAACAATTCTTAAAATGCCATAGAGGCTGCCATAAAATGCAAATCTGGCAATAAATTAAAAATATTTAGAAACTGCAATTAATTAAGTTTGACCAATTTTATTCTGAACAGTTTTGATCTCGGACCAGAATAAATGGAATAATTGGACACCATTCTATAAAATAAAAGTATACTGAGATATACTCATAAAATAAAGGGTAAAATCTGGTAACTTCAGTTTCCCAGATTATTTGTATGTTGGCAAAAATAACACTTTAGGTTGAGATGAATTTTCTGTGATCTTTTGCTTATCTTCCATTAATAGTTCTTTATATAAGTCAAAATATCAACACAATTCCATTAAAGTGATTTGAAATATACCAATTTTTAAACCCTATCTCAAGTACCTGAAATGGAATTATTGAATAAATAATACAAACATTGGTCTTCCCAAACACCTTAAAAGTATTTTAGAAGCGTCCTTCCAAATCCAACGCTTTTCAAACAGACAGTTCGTTCACTAAAGTTTACTGTTTTATAACTTTTGGTACACTAAGTATATACTGGAAATAGCTTAGTAGCTTTCCCTAAAAGCTTGGAAATTATTATATAAACTTTGGTTATCTTAAGGAACAAATAAAATAAGTATCTACTTTGAAGACCTATATCTAGCATTATCTTTTTAACTTCATAATATAAATGTAGGAGCCACGTTTATTTTAAACATCCATAACGCCTATGTTTTTATTATTAACTAGCTGACCCGGCAATGCTTTGCTATTGCTTAATTTGAAACTTTGAAAGCCTGTAATTCGTATCCCTGAGGGCCGATGTAAATTATAATGGGATTCTGCTCATTGCTTGATTTACCTAACCTAAAATTATATTCAGTTTTTGATCCAAATCAGTTGTTGATCAAAATCAGCTGTTGATCAAAATCAGCTGTTTTAAGCTTTTCATACGAACAGCTGTTTCTGATAAAATCAAAAGAAACAAAGATTTCTTCAAATATTTCTTCTTCTTCCTTAAGATTGACCTTCCATAAGATTAACATTGAAACTTTGAGGGCCACTGGGGCGTAGCCCTAATGTTCTGGGACTTTGGTAAATGGCTTAAAACCTTCCCAGGGTTAACCTGTGTTACTATCCAAAATTTCAAAGCAATCGGATGGACGGTTTGGTAACGCATAAAGGACAAACATACAGACAAACGTACAAACATACATTGAATTTTATATATATAGATAATAGATAAAGAATCATCTTCCAAAATAGAATTCTTTCAATCTAAAACACTGTATTCAAATTATAAAAATTCTTATAAATTTCAGTCCTGACTTTTACGGCATAAGTGGTACGGTAGTTAAAATCTAATCTTAAACTAAGAAAATTATCATAATATTAGGTGTGCTAAGATATCAAAATAAAAGATGAATGTCAGGGAGTGTTATTTTTACGAAATAAACAATAAATAAATAAATGAAAACTTGTTGTACTATTTCACAAAGCTTTATTGAGCCGTGCCGACCTAGGTTTCTCCGTAGTTGGCGAAACCTAGGTCGGCACGGCTCAATAAAGCTTTGTGAAATAGTACAAGTTTTCATTTATTTATTTATAATGGAATTTCACCAAGAACCAACGGTCGTTAGTATAAATAGTTTAAATAAACAATAGTAAAAACATTGGCACAATAGTTCAATAATTCTATGTAAGTTCCTAAAATAGTATATGTACATTTTCACTTCTTTAAATCATATTTAATTTGAAATTCACAAAATGATTTCCTGAAAAAATATTTAATAGATAAAAAGGTTAAGGCATGGTGAAATCTCTAACCAGTGCAGCTAAAAAAATGACCTTATGCCTATAGTTAGTTAATTTATTTACAAACATTGAATTCAGTTTATGGGCTAAAAATTAACCATTGGGATTATAGTGGCAGCAATTTCTTTAACCTAGCATCGATTGAGGGGATAGAGCGGCAATTAATTTCATTTTCAATAACCCACAATTTTGTTTGGAGATTAGATTTTGACGTGTTACAATATTAGGAGTGAGTACCTAATATGGCATTAGCTAACTCCACCTTCAGTCTGTTCTAGGCTAAAATACTGAGAGTAGTGTTATCAAAGTGAGCGTTGCGCTCATTTACCGACCAATCGTGTTTGGACTTTTGCTGATAAAATAAGTTAATGCTTCTTCAGTTGTATAATTTTTTCGTATTAAAACTTTAAGATAACTAAGGAAAACTATATTTAATTTATTTTATAGTTGCAGTTGTGTTTAGTGTACATTTTTGTTTTGTTTTTTACATTTCTATTGCCTTCTTTTGTGACATTTGTTTTATCGAGTTTTTCTATTTGATTTTGGTGGCACCAATTGTGTAATATTATGTATGACTTTCTGAGTTTTGAGGCATTGAGCGAGTCTCAAATAAATCACTGGTTTCAAGAAGATTCAAATCAAGAAGTTGATGTTTCTGTTCTGGATGAATTCGATGACTCGGCTGATTCAGACATTAGAGAATGCGCAATTACAGAGCACAACAGTGAAACTGAGCATTCAGCAGATGAAGTTGCTGTCATTGAGCCCTGGGTACAAAATGTTGGTAAAGATAATGTAACAAAGTGGAATGCTTATCGTCAGCAACAACAAGTTCGTAGAAAATGAAGAAACATCTTAATTAATCCACCAGGAGTAAAGGGGAACACAAGGAATGCTAGAATTATACTGAGGCGTGAAAAATATTTTTCACCGATAGTCTCATTGAAGAGATTACCATTTACACTAAAAATAAACTTGAAAAAATGCGAGGAAAATACAGCAGGGCAAGTGATGTCGTACCAGCAAATTCGGAAGAAATAATGGCTGTTTTCAGTCTCTTATACTTGGCTGGAGTTCTCAGTACCAGCAAATACGGAAGAAATAATGGCTGTTTTAAGTCTCTTATACTTGGCTGGAGTTCTCAGTACCAGCAAATTCGGAAGAAATAATGGCTGTTTTCAGTCTCTTATACTTGGCTGGAGTTCTCAGTACCAGCAAATACGGAAGAAATAATGGCTGTTTTAAGTCTCTTATACCTGGCTGGAGTTCTCAGAAAATCCCAACAAACTGAAGAAGATTTGTGAAGCACAGATGGAACTGCACCCGAGTATTTCAGACTTACCACAAGCTACTAAGGTTTTTGCTGCTTTTGCAAGCTCTTCGTTTTGATGATTTGAGAAGTAGGGATGCCAAAAAAGCCACTGATAGATTTGCTTTGATTCGAAAAGTGTTTGAAGTATTTGAAAAAAAAACATGTATATACATCTACAGTATCTGAGAATACACTATGGTTGACAAAATGTTGGAACAATTTCGTGGCAGATGTACATTCAGGCAATATATGCCCAGAAGCCAGCAAGATATGTCATCAGAATGTTTTCCTTGGTGGACTCGGGAATGTTTTATGCGTTTAAATTTGGAGTATTCGTTACAAACCAACCCAATGGGCCTTACTTACTAGATACTTGGTCTGCTATAGTAAAGAAGCTTGTGGAAGGTATAAGTGCTTCTGGACAAAATGTAGGACTTAGGTAACTGGTTTTCGTCTATTCCTATTGTAGATGAACTTGTTACGAAACAAAATTTGGTTGTAGTAGGGCCGTAAAAAAATATATAACACAGTTGCCACCAAAAATAAAAAACTCGAAAATGAGGCCAGTTTGTAGCAGTCTATTCGCCTTCAAAGATGAGTGCATGTTGGTTTCCTATGTTTCTAAGAAGAAACGTTACTCTTGTATCCAGTATGCATGACTCTGATGACATAGACGAAAAACTGGAAAACAGAACAAACCAGATGTCATTAATTTTTACAATTTAACGAAAGGAGGACTTGATGTCGTGGATTGGATGAAATCAGAATACAGTCTGCTACCGTTGATCATTTTGTTTACACTTTTTGATATTGGTGGAATAATCGTTCAAGTTATTAACCCTAGTACTGTCAAAAGTCTCAACGCGCTGCCGTAGTAAATTGAGTAGTCTGTGATAACTCTACTTGTATTGCATATTTCACCCAATAAAAATCATCCTATCTCAATAAAACAAAAACCATTGGAAAGGAAATGTTTTAAACATTAATTTTTGTATTTAAAAAATTGTTCTAAAACATATATTTACATATTATGTAATCGTCATTGTAAAATTGAAGTTGTCTAAATCAATTGACGCCGCGCGAGAAAGCACAAGGAAATGGCACAAATATGTCACTTATCTAAGGCTCAATATCGTCAACAGAATTTTTTGAAAATAATATAAGGAGACCTTTGGATTCATCAAGATTTGAACTTTCTGAAACTGCCTTTCAATCAGTCATCACTCTTATAGTTTCTAAAATATAAAGTTTTCTGGAAACCATTGCAATTGGACAGTTTTAAATCAATGAGAAAGCAGCAATCATTATGTATATTACAATTCGATATATTGTACAGTGATATTTATATCGTTTTGAAGAAAAACTACAACCTTTCATTTCATGTAAAGTAAACAACATTTAGTGTTAGGATTTTATTCGTATAGTCCTGTGAAATACAGACGTTTGTTGAAATCAATACGCACAGTTCTCACGCTCTGGTTATACGTTTTATGTAGGCATAAAGTTGAACTTTTTCCTTTTCTTACTGAACATTTTTTGTTTGTTGAGCTAATAACTTTGTAAATTTTACATCAATTAATTTTTTACTGGCATATATGAATTCTTTGAACCTTTCTCTACAAAAAAGCTATGGAACACTTTTGGATTGGTGTATAATTACTATATTTAGCTAATTTTTGCAACACTCACCTAAATGACTTGGCATTGCAAAAATTTGCATTGACAGTCATATTGATAAAAGTTGCAACACAAATGAAAAACTTTTTTCAGAAACTTTCTAAAACAGCTGTCAATGGAACTGACAAGAAACCATATAGTTACAAGCAGGCCGGGTCTGGCAAGATTGGGGGCCCCTGGGGACTTATCACCTCTGGGGCCCACTTATTGCAAGGTATAGAATACCCCCAAGTGAAACAAAAAATTAAATGTATATTTTTCGTAAGAATGCTTTTAAGTGTGATTTGCACATTGCAGGAGTACTTTTTTAAAACAATTTTCGAGTAATCGGCCCCGCTTTATTGGGGGTGGCTATTTCATCCGACCTACACCGACCGTAGCACTGGATGTGGCAATGGAGGGAGGGTTACTAGTTCACTAGGGTTAATTATTTAAAATATGTTTATATTCGTAGTCTAGCTGAAAACTTATTCTATATATCATTAAACTCATGTCAATTTTATTCAACTTCCTTGTACTGAAACTAATAATGACATGGCAGTATAGTTTTATCTTCTCTGTGTTTCTGTGGCCCCTTTGCACAAAGGCCCTGGCGATCGCCAGGTAGCCACCTGGGCCAGACCTAGGCTGGTGAAGGGATTCAAAACGATTTGAAGATCAGGATAGGAAAGTGTCTTGAAATACCAGGGCCAGGACAAGGACCTTCTCAAAATATAGACCGAATAAAATGTGCCTTCCGTCCAAAGAAGGACTGAAAGACCACAGTTGGATGTACAACCTGTTGCATACCTGTATGGTAGGTTGCATGGTCTACTGTGTATAGTTTCCTATTTGTGCAGAACACACAATCACAATCTGTTGTCAGTGCACAGGACAAGGTATGGAATTTATAAGGATTCATAGTAAAAATATTATTTTATTCTTTACTATTATTAATAAATAACTTTGACAAATTTTAACTTTAGCTGTTATTAAATTTTTCTAACAAAGGGTAGTCCAATAACGGTTTTAAAAATAAAATAACATTATAAGAAATAATATTTACAATTAATTCAAATAGTTAAAATATGAACATAGTTATGCCATTTTCATTTTTAGAATGTAACATCACTTAGGTGTTCTCCACCAACATCCATAATTTTCTAATTTTTTCTGAAAATTTGCCATTACTCGATACTCGATGTACATTGGACATTTTTATTGCAGCAACTTCATTCTTATGCATTTCTTTAAATCGGCAATTGTGTGAGGTATTGTGACAAAAACTTTGCTCTTAAAACCAAAAATCACAAGCAGTTAGATCCGGCGACCGGAAAGGCCATGTGACATCTTCAAAACGTGAAATAAGTGCCCCGGGAACAGTCTTCGTAAAACACTCATTGACACATCTGCCGTGTGCGCAGTAGCTCCATCTTGCTGGTACTACAATGAGGTTATTTCTATTCCAAACTGATGCAATTGTGGAACTAAAACGTTCTGAATCATTTCAACGTACCGTTCTTTATTCACTGTACTCTTTCACTGTTTTCATTTTCAAAAAAATAAGGCCCCATAACTCCAAAACTTGCAATACCACACCATACAGCCACTTTTTCACTATGCAGAGGTCGTTTATGGATTTCCTTAGGATTCTCTTTTGACCACTAACAACAATTTTGCTTGTTTACGTTACCATTTAGCTCAAAATGAGCTTCATCAGACATTATTAAACGTTGCAAAATGTTTTTGTGATTAATTATGTGCAATAATCTTTCACAAAAAATAAGACGTAATTCAGGATAAGCATTATTGAGTTTTTGTGCAACTGCTAACTTGTAGGGTTGAAAATTCAAATCAAGATGTAACTTCATTGTATATTTGTCTTTGTAACTCCTAATGAGGCAGATTGTTTCCGAATTGATCGATTTGGGTTTTGCAGAACAAATAATCACACATTTTCAACATTGTCTGGAGTACTACAGATGTAGGCCTACCAGTTGGTTTGACTTTTAATACAGATGCACTATTTCTGAAATTGTTTACCCACCTTTTAATAGTATTCCTACAAGGAACATTTCTTATTGAACAGCTGGGAAAGCATTTCTATATTTTAGGCTGACAGTAATATGGTATTAAATGCAGGTAAAGGGGCTATTCCTAACTCTTCATTATTTTCTTTGCTTAGACCTTATAATCTTCCACATTATTATCATTGTGTGTTATTTTTAACTAAAATGATTGTTCTTTAGTTTTTTTTAGTCTTTTTGTTCTGTTAGGCCTTTTAACTACGGTATTATATTATTTCTGCTGATTGTATGAAAATAGTTTGTGGTATTTGTGGAACTCCGTCTTACAAAATTTGGCATTTGCAGTTAGAAAAATTTCATAAATGTTATACATAGAAATAAAATGGTATCTAAAAAATCTGATGAATATTTGTTATAGTACATCATAGTTATCTAAAATATGATTGCTGCGGTAAGCATCGGGTGACAGTGTATAACAGGAGCCTATCAAAACCAATAAGTAGCTTAATATTAATTGTTCAGCTGTTTGATAAATTTAAAAAATGTTTATTTGCAGTATGCATTCACCTTTATTTTTGGGGATTTCAATGAAAATAATGGTAAAAAGTGTGCAACATTATAGCATCTAGAGTAAGCTTGTTAACTTTAGATAATATTTTATTTGTTTAGTAAAATATAACTACTACCGTACCGAACATATAGTACAATCTTGAAATGGTTTGTTATGGCAATGCACTGTTTTTACCTTATTTTTTTATATGGTTTCCATACATTATAAAGACAATCACAACTGTAATGAATCACTCGTTTTTTATCAGTGAATTATCTCCATAGTGTATTAAGGCATAACAATGAAATTTTATAGTTAAAAAGCAGTTAACACAGGTATATTATATCAATAATTTGAGCTCTAAACATATTTTTTTGTTAACACTGATGGCTACTGTTGGTACTATAAATATAATATATTATGATATTGGGATGTAGGATGTCAAAAGAATGGGAGTTTTACTTAATGGTTTAAAAAAACAAATTTTCTTAAAACTTGTGATACCTATGTAGTTTGCAAGACGAAAAAGTTATCAAAGGAAATAAACAAAATAATAAAATTACACAAATATAATTTATTTAGCAACAATGTTTCACCTTAAGGCATCTTCAGGCTACTAATTAAAATAAAGCAAATATCTATATCCATTCAATCTAAAACAATTGAAGGCTTAATCGTTACAATGGTGAATTTGCCAAATGAAGTAAAACAGTCGCATTCATATATTCTGTAAAATTATGCTTTAATTATTACTAGTTTTAGTTAAAAAACAATAACAAGCAGTATTAAACAGTAATAAGACTCTCAAAATTACAGAGGAGAAGCGCTATGTGATGCAAGAGTTATGTTTCATCCTGAGTATTTAGAGTAAGGTGTCATACTTTCTTAATTAAAAACACTTTGTTTTGACAATGTCACAATCCTAATTATTCATAAATTATGCCGGCTTAGTGATTTACTCTTTAGATGTTAAGTTTTCCACATCCTAATGCCATTACTTTCTCAGTACGTAAAATTTAAAAGTACATTGCGGGACTTGGTCCAGGTGTCTTTTGATTTATTCATTACATCTACTTGGTTTGAAACTCACTTCATTTCTACAGATTGAATTTCTTGGCAGCTGAGTGATTTTCTCACATTCATTTGCCATCACTATAGCTAAACTTTAAATACCTTCAAGTTTCTTTACCTAGTTAATAAAGTCTTGTAATATAAGTGCCCATTTTTAATAAATAGGCCTACATTTTCATCCACCAATGAATTTGACGAATAAGAGACAAGAAAAGTGATGGTGAAAATGCAATTATGCAATACAAAAGTAATATACTATAAGAACCAACACATTCATAATATATATATATATATTTAAATATATAGTTCCATTATACTAAATACATCATAAATAAATGTGGTACCTAAATAGTTTTATAAACTGTGTCAAGTTTCATATTTTGAGAAAGTTGACTCATACGTTATGTTATGTTACGAATATACAAAACTAACACTAAACTAGAAGACATATTACTTCAAATCGTACACAACATTATTGAAACTACTGACCATCGATTGTTTCAGAACGAGAAGTCTGTAAAATCCAATCACACACCAATCAGACCCTTCCAGTCCAGACAAAGGGTAACTGTCCGTACTCCTTGTTCACTACTAAATCATCGTATACTGCTCAAATAACAGTTTCAAGTTATGTTTCTCAGGAAATTCATTACATTTCCTTTTAGCTCTAAATATTGTGAAATTATCACGATGTATACCACATTATTGAAAATGTAGGCCTATTAATAGTTATAGGCATTTAATAAGTTATAAAAGTGATGGGTTTAATTTATGTTGCTTTCTGGATTTAATTTACGAGAATAATTAATATGTTGAATTTCGCTTTTAAAATGAACACCAAACTTAAAAAGGTTGTAAAAATGTTTTTGTTGATAGCTGAGGGCTAAATAGCTTTGTGAATAATGTGTTTTTTTGACAAAAATTATTTTTATGTCCTCATCAGAAATAATAGTTTCTAAATAATTGGACAACCCAACCTTGTGATAATTATTAGAATACGTCAATATACATATACATTTAGACTAAATCTGTTCAAAAAGGAAAGCATTATTGAAATTTCAACCATTGGAGTATACATGGTTTTCTCCTTTCATAATGTATGACTTTTACTCAGTGTTGGAACATTCAAATGTTATTTTAATTTGACATTATTATTTGATTCAAAACACTAATTATTTCCAATAATTAATCTGGTTAAAATGAATTTGTTCAATGAAAATTTTATAATAATTGTCTCTTCCAACTGCTACTTCAGTGTTCCTTAACAAAAGCTTTTGACGCTACAGTCTAACCAACTCCCAAAGATACATTACGGTATGCAGAATGATTCAGGGAGAAACTTTTGGGCATGTTATACTAGTAAAAATAAAGAAAAAAGTTCATATAAACATAAAGTAGGTTCGGAAATGCTTTGTTTTCCAGTTATTCATCATTTTGTTATATAATCTATATATATAAAATTCAATGTATGTACGTACGTTTGTCTGTATGTTTGTCCTTTATGCGTTACCAAACCGTCCATCCGATTGCTTTGAAATTTTGCATAGTAACACAGGTTAACCCTGGGAAGGTTTTAGGCAATTTACCAAAGTCCTAGGACATTAGGGCTACGCCCCAGTGGCCCTCAAAGTTTCAATGTTAATCTTATGGAAGGTCAATCTTAAGGAAGAAGAAGAAATATTTCTTTTGATTTTATCAGAAACAGCTGTTCGTATGAAAAGCTTAAAACAACTGATTTGGATCAAAAACTGAATATAATTTTAGGTTAGGTAAATCAAGCAATGAGCAGAATCCCATTATAATTTACATCGGCCCTCAGGGATACGAATTACAGTCTTTCAAAGTTTCAAATTAAGCAATAGCGAAACATTGCCGGGTCAGCTAGTACTTAATATATTTTTATGTAGGAAATATATTGAACGCAAATTTTAGATATCTACATACAGTATTAATGACAAACATAACGGGGTTTTAATTATTTCTGTAACTTAAAAGATAATCAAGTTATTTGCTAAAAACTAAAAAATATCTTTTAGTACTTTTATATTTTCTAATTTAGTATTTTCTTTTTTGTTGATCTGGGTAGTTGTGCATAATATCCAAAATTACTCCAGAACCAAATTATGAGAAAAACCACGTAAATAAAGTCCATAATAAATTATTACAAACTTACGAAAAAAGGTTTTTATTACACCAAAACAAAACAGAACTTTAAAGAAAAATATAAGTCGCTTCGAAAATGTATTTTAAAAGTCAACACTGTGCTCTAAATAAAATTCCTTCGATTGCATTTTGTATTTCACGATGTTGTTTTCGAATAACTTCAGCAGCGTTATGAATTCTAATCAGTAATTCTTCCCGTGTATTAACCTTTTCTTCAAATACTATTATCGATTAATAGATAGAGAAACCCGCATTAAGAGTAGAGATAACAAAACATTTTTCAAACATTAGTTAAAAAAGTATATGTAGAAAATACAATAACTACAGAAATTGACACCCTGTCAATTGCATTAAATGGCAATGAAAATTAAAGTTTGACTAAAGAAATATGTAACCTCAGAGATCAGATTAAGCTCTTACAACAGAAGATTGAGCTCGATGCAGCCCTGGTAGTAAAACTGAAAAAAGAAAACAAAAATTTTAAAAGAAGAAGTAATAAACTCTCTTTAACGTATGAAAAAAACACAAAGTTTTAACGTCAATGTTTACTACAGTCGGTAGCACGAAATAAGGCGGGTGAAAATTTTTGCGCTGTTCCAGACATGGGACTGGCAACAGCGCAAAAATTCTCACCAGCCTTATTCCGTGCTCCTGAACTGTAGTAACCAGATTGGAATATTGGTATATTATTTGGTTTGAAGAAACATGTTGTTTGGACATGTGATGAAATATCGTTAGCATTTACTCTAAGGTATCTAAGCAAGCGTTGCTTTTTGTTTCTAAAAAGAAAATTGAAAATACCATTGCCCGGGGTTACAACCCTTAAAATTTATGCATCATGTTGTGAAATTAACAAGGATTGCTGGAAATTGTTTTTAAGTATCTTGAAGCTTCCAAGGCTACACTTAAAGGTGTTGAATATATTGTAGTGCTTTAGTTTGATGAAATAAAAGTAAAAATAAACGGTACCAGGAACTGGCACATACTTTCTCACAAACATATTTAAATTATTAAACAGATTCGTGGTGACTTGTAGGGTGGGGTAGGAGAGGTGATTTTGTATTAAAGTTGTTTTCCCATAAAAATCCATAAAATAACGGAAAAACCAACTTTTCTCAAAAACGGCTCGAACGATTTTGATTAAAATTTTACAGTTTATAGTACTTAAGGTCCCTAGTAAACTATAAAATTTTAATCAAAATCGTTACAGCCGTTTTTGAAAAAAGTTGATTTTTCCATTATTTTAAGGGTTTTTATGGGAAAATTACCCTTCAAAATTAAAAATTCACAAAAATAAAAAACGCCTGGAGATACCGTGGATTAGTACCTCCATACAAAATTTCATCAAAATCGGACGACTGGTTTAGGCTCTAGGTCTGATAACATCCACACAGACATCACTCCGAAAACCACTTTTTTAGGTTCAGGGGGGCCCAAAACGGACATTTCCACCAAAAACTTAAACTCGAAAATTTTGACGAATACAATACTTTCTCCATATACTATGGTATAGTAGGAGAAAGTAAAAGTATTTGAATATGACCAAAAGATTGATCAAATTACAGATCCACACTGAAATTTGCAAACTATTTCTGCTCGTGGATTGTTTAAAAGTGGAAACAGTCACTTTTTTATCTTAATTTTGACACCAAAGTAACGAAAGAAACCCTTGCAAAAACTATTGGAAAACTTAGAAACAGGTTACACTGTAAAAGCTTGCGATATGGGAGGAAGAAATGTTGGTTTGTGGAAAAGCTTGATATAAGCACTCAAAAAACCCTTTTCAACACTTCTACTAAGGATAAAATGTATATATTTTCTGATGCACCGCATATTCTAAAGCTGATTCGTAACTGATTTTTGGACACTGATTTTACATTGTCAAATCGTAGAGTTGTGAGTAAAAAACCAGTTGCACAATAACAGTTTTCTGTTGTCATTCAATGTCAAGTTGTTCATGAAATGGAAAAGTAACAATTGCATCAAAAAACTTGTTACAAGTATTATGTCTATATTTATGTTCAATAAACAATACATTACAAAGAGTTTATAGTAATTTTTTCTCCATGTGTTGTTAAAAAACTAACAACAATAACTGCAGAAAAAATACCGAAGTGCCCAAAGAGGTTGACAATTGTGAATTTTATTTATTTTTTAAAATTTGTAATAAAAGCTAAATTCAGTTTAAAGTTTTGTATTGAAATTGTTATGTTATTTTAAACGAATCATTAAATTAAAGTCCGGTTTTTGAAGCGTGTATTTTATACTCTACATTACCCTTACAGTCATTCTAACGTAATTGTAGTACATTGAAAGAATATATAGGTCCTATATATATATATATATATATATATATATAATTATAATTATAATATAGTTCAGATTATAATAGTTATAAGAGGAAAATGCAATTTTCCACAGACACCAGCTTTATTTAATTTTAAAATACAGTTAATAAGGGTGGAGCTGTAGTGGTTTCCATGAGTGAGCGGCCGCTTAACAACACTGGCTACTGGCTTCATACGCCTTACGGGACTTAGGCAACCTTCTACATACTAGCCTTGGGGCCGCACGGGGTACATTATATATATTTTTTTTAAGGATGTACTGGTACTTGACCGGTAAAAACGGACCTAAAGTTTGAATTTTATTCGTACTGTGATTATTCCACCATCCAGATTGTATGCGGATTTTATTTTTGTCCTTAACAAATCTGCAGTATTCGCCTAATCTACAATTTTTGACAGACTAGTTGAAAAGACATAAAGTACGCGACGCGACGGAGAAATTGTGGTGCAAGCCACCATGGTGTGCGCCGCATCATTTTAGGCTAATTTTGAGCTGGATGTAGGGTAAACAGAATGTGCACTATTGGCAACCTTGGGCGGCGGCTTCATGTCATTCAACACTCAACAGGTACAAAGTATTGTAATTACGGCAGACAGTTGAGGTAACTATATTTTCTTCAGTGTATTCTTGTCTCAGATATGAAATAAAACAAATTTCTAAGAACGATGTTAGCTAATTCTCTTCCTAAACCATACCCAAAAAGCCTAAGTTAAGTGTTTTTGAATAACGTTTTGATAACTGTTAGTTATTCGGTGGTATTAAAAAAAAATATTACCCTATCATATATACAGAGTGTTCATAAAGTCCCTTTAACCCCTCTTATTATTTTTGTTACTGAAAATAAGTTAACACACTTTTGATATATCTTGTGTTGCATGACAGGACAAATATTTTGACATATCTGACCCTCTATGATTTTGGGGGGCTTAGGGGGGTTAAAAATTTCAAATGTAAAGGTAGGTCATGTAATGCACCATTGAAAAGCTTATTACAAGAGAAACACAATGGCACAACCTAGAGCTTAATATCTTGCTTAATCAAAGTTCTGGAAAATAATACACAACCTACTTATTCCTGATATTAACAGATTAATAACCTGCTTTGACACTATGATAACAATATCATTTTCCAGAACTTTGATTGTCCATTACTTTGAAACGAAGCAAGATACAGTAGGAAATATATGTGAAGAAGCAACTGACTGTATGCGCAGAAGCAAAGACGGCCAATGCGCATGCGCTAACAGCGTGGAGGTCAGCGTAGCGAGTCAGTCGGTGACAGAGGTTAGTCGCGTTATCTAATGCACTGCTTTTCCTAAAAACATGGTTTTAATTTATATTCAAATAACACTGTCATAACATTTTTTAATTATAATAAAAATAGTACCACTCAAAAGAACACAAACTGAATAAATTTTACTCATTTAAAAATATTTTGTAATTAGAAATAAAGGAAAAAAATTGTTTATATAATGTGCGCTATGAAAAATCTGGAAATGTAAGAGCTGAAAACATGCAACTCAGTACACGAGGTGTAGTCAACAATATTTTTTATAGTATGCTATTTCTTGAAAAAGTAATATAGCTAATACCAGTCAGCTAATACTTATTCTTACGTTATCTTCATTAAAATCTATTCTAACTTAAGGTATTCTAACGTTATTTAATTAATACATTGTAATGTAATTTAAGATGTAGTAATAAGTTTAATAAACATGTAATTATGAAAGTCCACAATTATTACTATCAATGACACAGTAAGCCATGAGCCGCGCTCCGGCCGTAAAAAACAGAATAGGTATAGTAAAATTCAACTCAAGAGTGAGGCGGAAGTTCAAGCCTACGGAGGGTCAGCACGGTCGACT
>JAGFPH010001383.1:134008-145160 GCA_018207615.1 Philaenus spumarius
ATTTCTTACGAGACACGTATAGAAAATAAACCAGTTTTACATTTTGTCACGTGTTGCTAAGTGGTGAAAATGTGATAACAACCCTTAAAACAATAAATATGCATTGTGATACTTTCATTAAAGCTAGGCAACTGAAATGTGAAAA
Organism: Philaenus spumarius; assembly: GCA_018207615.1. Classification (NCBI taxonomy): domain Eukaryota; kingdom Metazoa; phylum Arthropoda; class Insecta; order Hemiptera; family Aphrophoridae; genus Philaenus; species Philaenus spumarius. The sequence continues at coordinate 134,154 of JAGFPH010001383.1, forward strand.
AATTTATTTCTTACAAGATACCTTTACAAAATAAATCATTTTTACATCATGTCCCTTTTTGCTAAGGGTGAAAATTAGTAAAAACCCCTAAAACAATAAATATGCATTCTGATATTTTCATTATAATAATATTTATATATTATACAACAACAACAATATCTTTTTTGCAATCACATTATTATAATTACCTCCAATCTCACGTAAGGTACTCCTCTTTCGCCAAATGTGCCAATGACAAGCACCAAATAAATATCGTCCGTCCGTGACACAAGAATTGAACGGCAAAGTATAACGAGAAATTGCACTCAATTTTGAATTTTGCTTTGGACAACAACAAATCACACAATGACAAAACGAAAATATTGATATGTCAAACTTAGTCTCAAATGTCACTTAGTATATACAATTTATCGAAAATTCAAATATAGAAAAACAATTTTTTGAACCAGGTAATAGCAGTGAAGCAAACTTTCGGGCAGGGCATCGTCTGTCGGGTTCGCTATTATAAATATATAATATATATTTTATTATATAAGACCTACTACATTTATTTGTGAAATCCATTTAACGTTTCAACTATACTATACTACATTGAAAACAGGTCAGTTTTGCCTTTAGCTATGTAACTCAAAAACTTCTTTCCACGATACCGATGAAACTTTTACTAGTGGGTGAAAAATTTATTGCATCCTCAGTGACATTTACATTTTCAAAATTGAGCTATTTGAAAGTTAATCGGATTTTAAAAAACCCGGTTGTGTGCCGTTCACTATTTAATAATAGTAAGCCATTAAAGAAATAATGAAATAATATCAATTAGAATTATAAAAGTCTTCAAGTTCTTTAAAAGAGGATAGCAATGTTTACCAATGATGACATAAAGATAGGATATGACCATGTGTGTTCGTGAGGTCAGAAAATAGAAATGGGATTTTACTTAATTTATTAAAAAAATACGTTTAATCAAGAATACTATACAGGGTGGTTACGTCATTATATTTTTGTAACCACTGCAGATTACGCATCAAAACTTGGGACATTGTTTCTCTACCAAAAAAACTGATTTTTTAAGCAATTCTAATTTTTGTATCACCTTTGGGGGACGTCCCGCAGAGACTCGGAAGAAAATCTTAAATAGGAGCATAGGTTGAGTTGTACATCAAATTAAAGGTCTATCTTAGGTATTTCTAGTGTGGATTGTAGGAGTTTGCTTTTAAATCTATATAAGTCAAATTAAGCCATTTTCAAAAAGCCCAATAATATTGTAACTTTAAATGATTGCTATTTCGTGTATGGTGAACCTTTTGATGTCAGATTTGCGGCATTGTGTTCTCTTTATATCTTTAATTTGATGTACAACTTGGCCTATGGTCCTATTTAAGATTTTCCCCGACTCCCTGCAGGTCGTCCCCTTAATAACTCAAAGACTTTTGCTCCAGATGACCCTATTGTACCTATTGCAGTTGTAAGACGCCGTGTGGAAACTACTGTAGATGCTAGAAATCAGGGTTAAATTGTTCCGCTATGTGTGAAAACTGTAATGGCTTATCGTGTTATAATTCCCCTAGAATAGGTGAAGAAACAGAAGATTGTTTTTAGATTTAAATCACCATGAAGTAGAAATTATCCCTTGATTTGTTATTACAGTGATTTGCAAGTTGTAAATATTAATATAATTCAAAAATCAATATAAAGATGAAAATAACTATTGCGAATAATGTTATTATTTAGAATCTCGTTATAGTGTAACATAAATAGCCTACTTATTTGTACTTGAGCCTACTTAAGACTTGTACATATTTTCTTTTGCACATGGAAATGTGACAGCTGCCGGTTTAAGTCAATCCGGAACCGGTGGTTCCATAGGTGGTGGATAACGGAAAGCCCTATTTATTTTATTCAATAGAGTAGGGTTAGCCCCCCGAACCAAATCTGGTATTCGAAATAAAATTTCCGTGTTGACTTATTGAAGGTGTTTTGTTTTTGAAAAAGCATACTAATTAAAAACGAAACTGTAAATAGCTAATACAAGTATTAAGCTTCTAATACATTTGTTATTGAAATTATTTGAATTAAAGGGATAACCAATAAATTATATATATAAATGTAATAAAAAAGTACCTAATATACTTACAATCTAAAATTAAACTTACAATACATTATATACAAACAGTATTTTTGCTCACACATTTACTAAAATTATATTGCAACATCCATTGTACATAATATATCCATGCGAAGCGGTTAAAAAACCTGCGTCTGACAACTGGAGCGGGATGCAAGCGCTCTCTTTGACGACGTCCCAAGAGCAAGCGATAAATTTAAACAAGTAACTATCCACACCATATTATTGAAACATTTTTGTGTATTTTAAATAATTTAAAAAATATAGTTAATAAAGTAAATTTATATGCCTTGAGAAATCATTTTTTTGGTGTTTGTTGTATAATAGGTCCTTTAATATTAACTTTATCGAAAAATTTATAAGAACAAAATATGTTTAATATGGATCAAGGAACATATGCACAAAACATTAATTCGCTAATATGAGTATTAACGAACTTGTAATCAATATTGTGAAGTTCTGCGTTTGAAAACTTCAAAGGAGGGTGGAGGGGGAAGCACAAAGGGGAGAGGCGGGGACTTTTGAGAAAATACATGTCTCATAAGGGTCTATCTATCACATATAAAAAATTCAGCTTTCCCCTAATTTGTTGCGACAAAAAACCTTTATTGACTGTGCTATAAGGTGATAAAAAAATTATAATTGCTTTAAAAAAATCATTCTTTTTTTTTTGTAGAGAATCCATGTACAAGTATTTTGCGTAATCTGCAATAATTACAAAAATATATCGCCGTTCACAGACTTTTTAGAAACCCTATGTATACTAGAAAAATTAAAAATATATTTAAAAAATGAATTTTATATTACTTTAAGCTTTATATGGGGAAAAATTTGTCCTAGAGCAAATTACGATGAACTCAGTATTATTAGACAAACGATGTGTATTATGACGTACCTTATCTTTGAATCATTTATAATGTACAATCACTTAATTTTGTCTGTCGTGTTTATGCCAACTAGACAGACATACCCATGATACAGATCATACTCTGTGTGATATGGACATTACCAGTGAAAGCGTTTTCACTAATTTAATAACCATCTGCAGTTCATCAGGGCAGAAACTATTTAGTATCCACTATGCAATTTGAACTGGCAAGTAAAATTACGAGTAAACTGTGCACTTACTGCCTATGCATTATACACCCAATGGAGCTAGGTTTACAGAATTTGAGGCCCTGGGCCACGTTTTCTGTGTGGCCCCCTCCCGTGTTCTGTGAATATGAAATTATGATTATGTACTTCATAATTTACTTGATCACAGACAAAAATAAAACAATATGTATTATAAAAAGCGTCATTTTAATTTGAAAGCTCTTTAAAAACTTTATATACAGGGTGTCCCTAAACACCGTAGCGGGCTATACAGGATCGTATTGTATTCATTGAAATAAATAAAAAATGTTACTGAGTTTAGTCGCAATCCGCCATTTTGTGAATTTACAAAACCTCACTGTAACTCTAGACATAGATGAGATATCGAGTTAAAATTTGGAATAAGTATTTGTCATGTTAAGATTTACAAGTGTACCAAACACAAAGAATTTATTTTTATAATTTTCAAAATGGCGACCGTTATTAATTTTTAAGGTGGAATATATTGAAAAACCGTTAACTTTACAAAAAATGTACAAGAGACAAAATATTTTTATTTTTTAACGACAGACAATATACTTTTTTTTCGTTTCTTTAGGTCAAAGGATAACCGGGTTATCGACAAAAAACAAAAAACGTAATTTCTTGGTGTTTGTCTACAACAACCAAAATTACCATAAACCATCGTTTTTTTTAGTGATAACTTCTATTGGCTCGTTGGGCACTTTCGCTTGACTATGTTTCTGAAATCTCGCGTCACGAACTTTTTGCATGGACACAAGTCAGTGCAACACTCCCAGCGCATCCTACTCTGGTGAGAATTTTCTCAGCGGTCGCATTTTCAATTTTTATAAGATTCGCCTTTATCTCCGTGTTAAAATGTAGCTAGTTCACTCCATGTTAAAATGTAGCTAGTAACGTTTCAAACGTAATCCTGAAGGCAATTTTTTGGAAACCGTGCTCTTTCTTACCGCAACCGGTATACAAAATTACAATTTATATAAACTTCGCGCTATTACATACAGACTAGGAACGTTTTAACTGGTTACTCAAAGTGCCTTGTAATAGTATCACTTCTCGGCCTCTTGGCTAAGATCAAAGTGTAGTATCTGTTCTTATCAGCTTATTGTGCGAATACAGTATAGTGTGAATCATCGAGTGTTTTAACGGTCTTCTGCTTTAAGTATTTGATATTGTGTTGGTGCGGTCATCAAGGAACGTTTTTGTGTGCTGCCACCTGCGATTACTCAGAACTACTAGCCCATAGTATGTTTACTCATCGTAACTTCGAATATATTGTATATCAGTGAGAATTTTAATGGTTTTTATTTGGCCGTTTTAATACTTTTATCATGTGAATAAATTAACAATTAATTTGAATAAGTCCAAAATATAACGTTAAAAATCATTGTCTTATTTTTTAATAGTACTTAAATTTCTGTTATAAATATTTCGTCACCTCTTTTCACGTGATTTACTATATACATAGAAAGTGACTCATGATATAGATAAGAGTGTTGAATTTTCTTTGTTGGATTCGTTAATACAGAAAGTCGGTAAGTACATTGACAGTTATACAGTAATTATATTTATTATTATTCGAGGATTTTTCCTTAACTTTTCTATAACTTTTTTAAATGGAAAATTTATAACCTTTGATTAAGCATTTTTAAATCTGATAGACAGAAAGGAAATCATATTATTATTTGAAAAATTTACACTTTTTAAGATAATTAACAATTTTAATTTTTTTTAAAGTTTCTATAATTTCTTATAAACTTTAGGAAATATAAAACCACATTAAATTTTTTTATTCAAAACTAAAGCCTTTACTTTATTTTGAATCAAACAAATGGAATATGGTCAATTTTCATATTGATTATTTATAATTTGATATAATTAGATTATATACACGCTTAAATTGAGAGAGTGAATATTAAGCCAAGCTAGTTTTAATGAAATTTTCACTCGGTATACACACTGACAAACATTAATTTCCAATCGACTTCGATTACATTATACAATAGAACCTCGATATATATATATATATATATAACGGCAATATACTAAGAACAAGTGTGTCCCCTAATTTAATACCTTTATGTCTGGCCATTATTTTTGCAAAACCCTATTCCATGTATGGTAAGGACTTAATTTTTGTCATTTCTAAAAAATTTGGATGTTGGTTCTCTGCATATTGCCGGGTGTATGTATACAGGGTGTTTAAAAAGTTCCGCTACGGCTTTCATACAAAAAGTATATAAAAAGGTCCCGGAACTTTTTGAACTGATAACTTCTATTGGCCCTTTGGAATAATTTGTTATTTGAATTTATTTATGAAATTTCAAAATATGATATAGTACTTTTTTACAATATATTGACTTTTGTAATTTGTTGACCCTTAATCTCCTTTAATATTAATACTGATAAAAATAAATCGGTCATAGAAGTTACACTTCCAACGTGTGGTCTTAAGCATACCCATTTTTTTTAATGGTAATAGTTTTAATAAACAAGATAAAATCAATTGCTATGAAATGCATTAAAAATGCAAATGTGACTCTTAACCATTTCAAAATGGCAACTGATAATACGCTTCAATAATGCTAAAAAACGTATCAAATGCTAAAATTGTATCAAAACAGCAACAAAAGTACCTACACCAGTTTTATATTTTCAGTAACAACTTTCTATTTACTGGAATCGGTTGGCAAATATAGTAGTTGCGATTTCTTGGAATTTTACGATTGTTATTAATCGTAATAAAAATCAATAGATTTGTACATTAACACATTATTCAAACTATAGAACATTGGTAGAAACCTTTGAAATTAGACTAAATGTTCGATTTGATTTCCATTTTCTACAACGCACTGCTCTAGTCGTCGGCCAATAAAATGCCGTACTCGCTCTAACTCTCCAGGCGTAGTTCTAATCCTGCAACACCCATCTTCAATCCGCTCCCTCAGCTGTGCAATGTTGTCTACCGGCCTTGAATACACAATGGATTTCAAATGACCCCAAACAAAAAAAAAACCGTAAGCAGCACTGCCGCATTACTACAGCCGAATTGTCTTATCAGGGAATAACTAGTATTTTATAATGAGAGTTTACTATGAGTTTTGTTCCTTGTTCCGGAAACTGTTCCAAATATACCTTTGTACAGGATTATAGTAAATTTAATTGCCTTTCGAATGATATAGCTCATAAATTGCACTGGGGTTTATTAGTGGGAGAAATTGCATATTAATTACCTTACATTGATAATGAAAAAAATCATTTACCGGGAGTTTCCTATCAATTTTGTTTCTTTTTCCGGGGAATGAACCTGAATTACTTTTGCACGGGATTGTAGTAAATTAAATTACCTTTCGAACGATACAGCTAAAATATTGCACACGGGCTTATGAGTGGGAGAAATTGCGCAAAATCCTCACATGAATAATGAAAAAACCATTTATCGGGAGATTCCTATCAATTTTGTTCCTTGTTCCGGGGACTGTACCTGAATTACTTTTGCACAGGATTGTAGTATATTTAATTACCTTTCGAACGATATAGCGCAAAAATTGCACACGGGCTTATGAGTGTGAGTAATCGCGCAAAAACCTGACATTTATAATCAAAAAAATCATTTATCAGGAGCTTTCTATCAATTTTGTTCCTTGTTCCGGGGACTGTACCTGAAATACCTTTGCACAGGATTGTAGGAAATTTAATTCCCTTTCGAACGATATAGCTCAAAAATTGCACACGGGCTTATGAGTGGGAGAAATCGCGCAATAACCTGACATTTATAATGGGAAAATCGTTTATAGGGAGTTTTCTATCAATTTTGTTCCTTGTTCCGGGGACTGTACCTGAAATACCTTTGCACAGTATTTTATGAAATTTAATTACCTTTCGAACGATATAGCTCAAAAATTGCACACGGGCTCACGAGTAGGAAAAATTGCGCTAAAACCTGACATGGATAATGAAAAAATCATTTATCGGGAGATTCCTATCAATTTTGTTCCTTGTTCCGGGGACTGTACCTAAATTACTTTTACACAGGATTGTAGTAAATTTAATTATCTTTCGAACGATATAGCTCAAAAATTGCACACGGGCTTATGAGTGGGAGAAATCGCGCAAAAACCTGACATTTATAATGAAAAAATCATTTATCGGGAGCTTTCTATCAATTTTGTTCCTTGTTCCGGGGACTGTAAATGAAATACCTTTGCACAGGATTGTAGTAAATTTAATTACCTTTTGAACGATGTAGCTCAAAATCTGCACAAGGGCTTATGGGTGGTAGTAATAATGCAATTTCCTCGCTCTAATTTTGCCATTTTGGTTTAAATCCAACAAGCCGCCATTTTGTGTAAAATCGAAAAATGAAAATATCAGTGTCTGGGACATCCTACAAGGCCCTTCCACTAAAATTTCAGCTATTTTGAAGCATTTTTACTACCATTTTATCAAGGTGGGAAAAATCCATATACTTAAATCCCTACCCAAAAACGATTAATCGGTATAACTCCGCCATTTTGAATCCGATCGAAAAACAAAAAAAAGTGTATCTGAAGAATCTTACTAGGACCCTTTCACCAAAAAATCAGCAATTTTGAACCATATTTACTACCACTTATCGATCCGGGAATAAAACAGATATATATATATATAAAGTAATTTTCAAATTGAGTCGAGTGTAATAGCTCTTATTTTCTTCGAAAATTCGGCTAAAAATCTATGGGGTTGAATCTGGTGATCTCGCAGGCCAAACTATGGGACCACCACGACCTATCCACTGAAGTGAGGGGGTGCGCCATCGTGCATAAACCATATGCGTTGTCTGGTAACTAGGGGCACATCTTCCATGTTAGTCGTGTAGAAGAAAGTGTAAATAGTGATAGGCCTAGTGGGCCTACCTACTTTATTTGTCCGTTTCAAATACATAACTGCAGTTGGTGCAGTTACTTTTGTTGCTATTTTGATACAATTTTAGCATTTGATACGTTTTTTAGCATTATTGAAGCGTATTATCAGCCATTTTGAAATGGTTAAGAGCCACATTTGAATTTTTAATGCATTTCAGAGCAATTAATTTTATCTTATTTATTAAAATTATTAACACTAAAAAAAACTATGGTAATTTAAATTGTAAACAATTACCAAGAAATTATGTTTTTAGTTTTTTGTAGATAACTCTGTTATCATTTGACCTACAGAAACTGCAAAAAAAAGCATTTGACAGTTACACCACCCGATAGGGAATCAAAAAGGCAACAAAAAAGGTGTCCTGACATTTTTGTTAAAATGTTCGGTTTTTGAGTAATTTAGGTTTGAAATTTTCAAACAGCCGCCATTTTGTAACGCATGATTGGATTCAATAGCTTATTTGTTTTTAGATAGGTATATCATTGTTAGGTTAAGGGGATCCGCCACCTCTAACACTTTTTTTTTGTTTTTTTTAGGTTAGACTTTTTATATGCAGGTTTTCTATTTAGGACCTTTATTTAAACAGCTTTTGTGGTTTTATTTTTTTTTTTTTTACTACTTAGGTATTTTTAAACTAATAATTTATGTTTTTTTTAGCGTTTTTAGGTACACTTTTAAACTTTGAATAACTTTTTTATTTTTTAATGAATTCTAATTATTATTGTTTTATTTTGGTCCTAACAATACTTAACAACTTTCTGAACATAAAAATTTTAATACCATTGCAGAAAAAAAAGTTATGAAACATTATCTAAAAAAAAAAAATATATATTTTACAAATTGAAAGAAAATATATAATTATGTTATCTTATTAGCTACATTATTTCTAATGTTCAAATATCACAGTTATAAGACAAAGAACAAGTGGTAAAAATTGCAAAGGCCTATGTATAATACTTTAGATTTTATTCAAACATATGTAATGAGAAATACAGAAAATCAGAACTTGCGGAAAACAGGCTTCAAAGTAGGCTATTACGTTTTGGTAGGTACCGGTACTCAACATCAAAACTCCCCTGCACCATATGTTGTTCCTTCTTTAGCTATTATATTTTCTGGTATATGTTATTTATGTCAAAGGGATACTCTTTATACTGTTTAGCACATAATTTGAAAGTAAAAATAATATTTACTATGGGCAAATGTTGTTTTTTTTATCAAAATAAAATTTTTGTTTTCTATCGCGAATTGTAACAACTTTAATTTATTATTATTATTTAATGAAATAATGGTCTGATTTTCTTCAAATTTTACACACATATAAAGAAACATATGTAGATCAAGAAAATAACATTTTTTTAAAATGTAAAAAAAATGAAAAATTCATCGTTTAGAGGTGGCGGATCCCCTTAAACTTAATGCTAAGTTTGAACTCAATCAGTCAAACCGTTATCTACACTCGATTCCACGTTCACCGTGCAGTAGCCTACAGGTCTTACGGGAGAATAGACATGCTACTACCATTACAGCGAACATCACGTTTATTGTCATGCGGGTTGTGTCAACTGACCGAGCTTAGCATGGGAGTTGATGTTTTTTAGTTGGCTATTATCGCTGAGACTGTCGTAAGGATAACATGGCTTATGAGCGCTCTGTACTGCACGGTGAACGTAGAATCGGGTGTAGATATGAATTATTTTGTACAAAAAACAAAATGGCGGATATCTGGAAAACGAAGCGTTTTCGGGCCTAAGTTTACATGAACTTGTTTCTTCATTTTTGTATGAGGAATCATATGCCAAAGTCCTGAAAGGTTTTTTTTACACCCTGTGTATATAATATACAGATGTTCATAAAGTCGCTTTAACCCCCTTTATTATTTTTGTTATTTAAAATAATTGACAAAACTTTGTATACATCTTGTGTTACATAACAGGACAAATTTTTTAACATATCTGGACTTTTATGATTTGCGGGGGAGGGGAGTTAAAAATGTCAAATATTATGGTAGGTCATGTAATAACACACCATTGAAAAGCTTTTTATAAAAGAAACAGAATGGCGCACACTAGAGCTTAGTACAGTAGGAAATATATGTAAAGAAGCGATTACTACCCACGGATACTAGAATACACGGTAGGGATCATGAGTAGGATGCGCAGTAGACTCATGCGCCAGCGACGTCACTCTGAACCCTCCCTCCCGGCCAGCTGCCTGCAACCCGTACACTTATATTAAATAGATAAGTAATTAATGAGTCCTGTTTTTGTATTTATAAATTATATATATTTTATTTAGGGAAATTTTAAAAGCATTAACTTCTACTGCGACCGTGTTAACATTAATACCTTCTATTTAATTTTCATTAAAACGTCTAAACTTACTAGCATGTTTTGATGTGATATTTACTTCTGTTGTTTGTTTCCAAATTCGTTGCAATTACCATTTTTATTACAACTAGGGGCTCTGCCCCTGGACGCTCCGCGTCCCAACCCCGGCTCGGTCTTCGGCCTCAGATGGCTGCTTCGCTTCGCTCGCAGGTGGAAAATTCGATAAAGAATCTCGTTAATCTTTGGCTCGTTTGTACATAGGTGACCGAGCATAAATCAGCTGTTTTATTTGGCAGCTGACTCAAACTCATTAAACATTATCTCCATAAGATTAACATGGGAAATTTGAAGGATTGTATACCGGAGCTCCTTCTCGGGTGAATAGCGGCTGAACGGATGATAATATATAAGACTTGACATATCTGTGAATGATTATGTTCAGTTTTTGATCCAAATTAGCTGTTTTATATATAATAGGTTTGTAACAACCAATGTTTGAATTGAATTAAAATATAGTTAGCATTTTTCGTT
>JAGFPH010001383.1:152823-197514 GCA_018207615.1 Philaenus spumarius
ATCCGTTCAGTAGTTTTAGGGAAATCGTGATTTAGTAACATTGACCCGCCTTAAACACCCCTAAAATTTAGAATTTTTTTAAAAACTCTCTAATTGTACCACTATGGCCCTACAGGAAGCTACATACCAAATTTTATTCGAATCCGTTCAGTAGTTTTAGAGAAATCGTGATTTAATAACTTTGAACCCCCAAACCGAATTTTTTGAAACCCTTTCTTATCAGCACCTACGGCCCTAGAGGAAGCTACATACCAAATTTCATTCCAATCCGCTCAGTAGTTTTAGGGAAATCGTGATTTAGTAACATTGACCCCCCTTAAACCCCACTAAAATTTTGAATTTTTTGAAAACCTATCTAAGTGTGCCACTATGGCCCTACAGGATGCTACATACCAAATTTCATTCCAATCCGTTCAGTAGTTTGAGAGAAATCGTGATTTAGTAACTTTGAACCCTTCCAAACCCCCTAAAATTTCGAATATTTTTGAAAACCATTCTTAGTGATCCCCTATGGCCCTAGAGGAAGCTACATACCAAATTTTATTCCAATCCGTTCAGTAGTTTTAGAGAAATCGTGATTTGTAACTTTGAACCCCCCTCAAAACCCTCCTAAAATTTCGAATTTTTTGAAAACCATTCTTATTGAGCCCCTATGGCCCTAAAGGTAGCTATATACCAAATTTTATTCCAATCCGATGAATAGTTTTAGAGAAATCGTGATTTAGTAACATGAATCCCCCAAACTACCCTAAAATTTCTAATTTTTTGAAAACCTTTCTTGTTGAGCCCCTATGGCCCTAGAGGAAGCTACATACCAAGTTTTATTCCAATCCGTTCAGTAGTTTTAGAGAAATCGTGATTTAGTTATTTTGACCCTCCCAAACCCCCCCTAAAATTTCGAATTTTTTGAAAACCTTTCTTAGTGAGCACCTATGGCCCTAGAGGAAGCTACATACTAAGTTTCGTTCCGATCCGATCAGTAGTTTTTGAGAATTTTGCAAAACAACCCCCTTTTTGGCCAAAAACCCCAAAAAATCAGTTATTATTATTATTACCTAAACGAGAATTTTTAGAAAGATGCGGTTTTTTCATATGGTAGGGGGTTATTCATATTAAGGGCTACAAATAAGCCAAATTTTATCAAAATCGTTAGAGCCGTTTTTGAGAAATTTAGATTTTTCTTGTTTTTTGGCAACTTTTAGGGGGTAAAACCCATTAAAAATCAAAAATTTGAAAAAATGAAAAAATGCCTGGAGATATGCCAGACTACACCTACATACAAAATTTCATCAAAATCGGACCGTTGGTATGGTCTCCAGCTCTGTACACATCCTTACAGACACACAGACACACGGACACACGGACAGACATCACCAAAAAAACACGTTTTTGGGTCCAGGAAGCACCATAACAAAATATTCCACTAAAAATATTTTTGAGTTCAGGGAGCACCAACACAGATAATTCCACTGAACATTTTTTGGGGGTTCAGGGAGTACCAAAAAAGATAATTTCACTAAAAATTCAATTTCGAAAATTTGGACGAAATCAATACTTTCTCCATATAGTACGTATAGGGTGGAAAAAGTAAAAGGGAAAATCGTCATTATTATCAAAGTTTGGTGAAAAGAAATTTGTATTTCACAGGTATACTTATAAATTTACTTTTTGGGGTTTTTTGGTTCTAGATTAAAACACTTATGCTACATATTTCTGAAGATCTACCGGGCCCATTTTAGTTCTGTTTATTTTGAAATAAAAAGAGAATATTATTATTAAAAAGTTATGAAAAGTAAATTGTACTTCATCCTTATTAGACCTATAAGTACACTTTTTTGGGTTTTTTGGTTCTAGATTAAAACCCTATTGATACCTATTTCTGGAGATCTACTGGGTTGAATTTAGTGCGTTTTCTTTTAAATGAAAGAAAATTATGAAATTATGATTTTAAAAAATATAATACGTTTGATACATATTTCTGGGCATTCATTTTGCCCTAGGACATTTTTCAGCCGACCTCTTAAGGCCTTTTTCGCTAGTTTTTAAATAATTCGATCACGTAGCTGAACCGCTGACGTGAGTGGAGCGAATTTCCAAATTTAAATTTATATGTTTTAGGGTTTCAACCAACTATTAGGGAAATTTGTCTACTCCCGAAGATGAATAGCTGCCCTCTTGTACGAAATATATTAGTAGAATTTGCACCCCAGCCCCGGCTCAAGCGCTACTTCGTTCCGCTCATTGCGGAAAACTCGCTTTTTGAATTTGCACCTCGATCTCGCAGCCTCTGATTATGGACTGCTCTTGGCGAGTTTTCACTTTGACCTTGAGGCTTCGGATGGGCTGCTTCGCTCAGCTCACAGTGGATGGAGGTAATTTTATGGTATTTTTATGTTTTGATCGATTTTGGGGGAACTAGACAGGCTTGTCAATGAGCTATTGCAGTGACCCTTACGGTAAGACCTAAGGTCGGGAGTAGTAAATGAGCAACGAGCATGGTCCCCAGAACACGTTTTAGAATACGTTCGCAATCTACCGGCCGCATTTTAAGTCCGATTTGGTACACACGTTTACGTCGCTCGGACGAGTTCGTTAGCCAAAAATATCCAACAGCCGAAAGTACTTTTTTGATCGGAAGTAACAATTTTTTGAGATTTTTCGTACGAGAATGCAATTTTTCAGAGTTATAAGTAAACAAAATAAATAAAGAATATTATTCTGCACATTTTGTTTTTTTACACTACCTTATAGCTCACTTGGTTCCCCTAAAATCGATCAAAACGTAAAATACAGTACTATAAAAGTACCCGGTTAAAATTACGGTGGTTGCATCATATGATCCGAGGCCCAACGGCCGATTTTGTACTCTGCGAGCGAAGCGAAGCAGTCCATAACCCGAGGCCGCAAGGCCGAAGGGCAAACGCTCAAAGCTGGCTGGAAGCTTAGGCGCAAACAAATTATACTAATATATTTCTTACACATAGGCAGCTATTCAGCGCCTTCATGAGTAGATAAATTTCCCAAATAGTTGGTTGAAACCCTAAAACATGTAGGCCTAAACTTAATTTTTGGAAATTCGCTCAACTCACGTCAACGGTTCGGCTGCGTGGTCGAATTATTTTTGGATTGTTAACAAAGATCAATTATTATTTTATGAGTATAAAATCTGTGATAATTTCATTATAATAAAGAAGATACATCAATTTTTATTAATTAATTGAAGCTTGCGTTAACTATCTGAAATAATACATGTAACAGCAATAATACATTATCTGTTTTTAAACAAAAGGTAGTTTGAAAACATAATCGGGGTTAGACAAATTATACAAAGTTTGACCTGGAGCCAAATTTAGAAATTGGTAAAAAACTGTTTTACTATTATTGTGTGAATAAATATTTAGCTCCAAGTTTAAATTGGGAGTGGCGATATGTCAGTTGGCAAGAGGAGGCCCTAGATAGCTACACATCCAGCTATATATTTGATTGCATTTCTGTGTTTTGATCCACTTCTTGTTCTTATTATACTAACTGGAATTAAAAAAACCGTCTTGAAAAACAAATTGTCTTTTAGCGAATTTCCAGAGGAAAGATAAGCTATTGCAGTGACTCTTACGGTGGACCTAAGGTCGGGGAATGGTCATGAGCAACGATCATGGTCAACAAAACACGTTTTGGGGTGTCAGTAAAAAATGTATATATATTTTGTCTGATCTGCTACATTTAGTTGTAATTTTCAACTTATTTGTGAAGTTTCTAACCTAGTTACAGAAGATCGAGTTAACTGTCATATACTGTAACTCCCTTCTTCATTTTCTAAAGGTTTAAAGTAAAGACTTAAACAAATATATAAATACATAAACAAAAATATGAATACAGTAACACGTTTTGTTAAACTCGTTTGTCGCAGCTTTAAGTATGCAAAACTTAATATTTATGAAGTTTTTGAAATATTGTTTGTAGAATTACCATTGGTATGGTTTATAAGCTTTAATGTACCAAATTTAAATATTTAAATGTTCCTACTTACTCTAGGAACTAGTAACGGCTCGTTGTCAAATACGTTGTAAATTAAATTGGTTGTTTATCGTGTTCTTTCCAGAATTCTAATCGTAAAGTTTATAGTCGGTGACTCTGGAACCTTTTGTCGTGACATTGTTTAATTTGACGGCGTGGTTGTCATGGTGACGCTTACGGAAGCCGCAACAATCCCATCTTCAGTTATTGAATTCTATTAACATTCCAAGAAAATACAGAAATGTTTGCTTGATTTCATACTATATTTTTCT
Source organism: Philaenus spumarius (assembly GCA_018207615.1). NCBI lineage: Eukaryota > Metazoa > Arthropoda > Insecta > Hemiptera > Aphrophoridae > Philaenus > Philaenus spumarius. The sequence goes on from JAGFPH010001383.1 coordinate 157,110, forward strand.
ACTACAATGTCAGATTGTTACTTTAAAGTCATGCAAATTTAAAAGTTAAATAGTTATGAATTACAACTTCTTTGGGTTTCTTTTCCGATGTGAAATTGTAATAATTTCCTCGATTTTCAATTTCAGAAAAGTGAAAAAGCACGGTTTATAACAAATGTATAATCTGTATTTAAAATGACTGTATTTTTCGAAATTGTTGATCAAGACAGATAGGTCAAATGTCTCGAGAAGTTATAGACAAAATTAAAACTAAATTTAAATATGAGTTTTATTTAAGTGATTGACAACAATGATTGTTTTATAAACTAGGCCTACTTGCAACTGAATTTCACTACAGATTATTTTAAAAGTTATAACAAAATTAATTGAATTGTTTAATTTTTCAAAGCCAGGACAGAAAGCATAAAGTCAGGACTACTCTGATACTTCTAAACTGCATTCCTTTTGTAACGTCATCCAACAATTTCTTTATTGTGCAGAAGGAATTTTTACTCCACCAATTTAAACAAAAAGGTGTATCTACTTTACAGAAATCAATATTACATTTAAAAGGGAACAAATGGGCTAAAAAAGTCAAAACCTGGAGATACAGATTTGGTGTGGTTAAACCGTATAATTTTAAATTTAGTAATTTATATAAGGCATTTATCTTGTTTTCAAACGTTTTGTTTGATAGACTGTAATCCAAAATTAATTTTGTTATTTTTCATTCAGAATGTCGCATAAAAAAAAACAATATTTATTTTATTAGTTAATAACGAGTGGAATATAATTAATAAAAAGCTACTTTTATGCAGTGTGTGGAGATTAATCGTACTTGTGATATCAAACTTTGGACCAAGAAGATTTCCTACATCTAAACAATTTTTTATCCAAACCACTGTAAATAAGGAAGTTTAGTATATTATTATTCGCGCATAACAACCATATAGACTAAAAAAATATCAAATTACTCTTTTCATAACAATAATATCCTATTTATTCCCTCACTCGGTATTAATGTGGACATTACCAATGACTACATTCATTGACATTACCGAATCATAACTTTAACCCCTGAAATGTCTATCAGTTGTCCTGCTAAATTACAATATCAATAATTAAGAACCGCAAGTTTGACTTGATTTTTTGGTAAAAATGTAGATGTAAAACATAATTGTTTTTTTTTTACGTAGATTCAAAAATTATTTTCTACGAATAAAATTATACGTTTATTATATCTTGATTAGACGTGGAATTCTTAAATTATGCAAAATAGGAATGAACAATAAATAGAAATGTAAATTGTAATTTGACATTTAATATCTTGCAATCATAGAATTTGTTATTTAGAAGAAAGGATTGAAATGAATATGTGCTTAGATATAGGACACAAAGAAGATTGTAACAATCAACAAGAATAGTTTTTGTAGTTATATTTCGACTATACTTAACATAAAATAATGTACAGTCTAATTTTTAAATATAATTAACTTCTGTAGTTATTGTAAATAAAATAAAATAACTTAAATATTGATAAATAAATGTAAGTTCTCAAACACTACGGGTCATGTTGTAGATCGTTTTCACTTCTTTCAATTTGACATTTCTTAACTACTCATGTTTAGTTACAAGTCATTGCATAAGTAGCCACGCGCAAGAACACTTCAAGGAATATAAAATAAATACATTCAACGAAGGAAATTTGGAAAAGAAACCTATTTTATTGTACCAAAAGGATATTACCAATGTATTAGTTCAGACAGCGTGGTTAGTATAGGGAAATACTATTATATCAATAGAATTAAAACATAACGTCAATTTTACACAATTCAATGTTCTTTTGATACTTACTAAAATGATTTACAATTCTTACTCTGGAAATCACTTATCAGAAATTAGTTTAGTAAAACTGATTTTGTATTAACATAAAATGTAAGAATGCTGTCGAATTCTAAGACTGCATTTCCATATTTCATATCAACAGTAGGCTATATAAATGCAATAATATATAATATTTGGTCTAGTAAAAAATAAAATAATAATAATAATGTTCATCCTCATCGTTGTCTTCGAAGAAATGAACTTTAAAGAATAATTGCAAGGTAAATGTATTTTTCATGGAAGTAGGTCCGACATGGCTAGTACGTAGATCATGCCAGTCAGTGAATGTTTACACAGTTGGTTAATACATCAATAGCAACAGCTATTAGAATAGTTTACTGATGAGATCTTTTATAAATGCAAATCTAACTTTGTTTATCGTAGACACATTCTATCGTAGACACATTTAGTGAAGAATAATGTATACTAAGGTGTATCTAAATTCAGTATTGACATTATGTTGGGATGACATTTAATGAGCTTATTTTCTACTTACAAGTTTGGAAATTAGGCCTGTATGTAAACAAAATATAAATTAATATGAATAGCTAACAACACAAAAATATACACAAATCTTTTGAGAGAAATAAAATAATTGCAATTTGATCAAAACGGGATAAAAGAAATATGAGTTTTGTTTAAATGTTAAACCATGTTTTAAAGGAAAGATAATTTCTTTTTTGCTCATGCAAAATTTAAGTAACCATATTTATAATTTGAGTTCTCTCCACAAATCCAACTAAGATGTCAATACTTAAAGTTAGATATTTGAAAGTTTATGCTATAGAACAGATTTTTATTTATGGCTAAACATTTGTACACATATTATACAGAAAACAGATTCATAGACATAACATATCTTTGGAAATAGTTTAATTAAATCTAAATCTACTACACATATACATTTACTTAATAATAAATATATACAAATTACATACTAAATTCTACTCCATTTAGTTGTCAGGAAAGGAGTTAGGTAAACATAAAAAAGTAGGCCTATAAACATACTTGTTCAACTGTAAATAATCTGTGTTAGTAGTGATTAAAGATTTCAATAAGTACCTTTTGTGGAACACAATTCATTTTGTTTACTAAATGTATTGTTAATAGATATTTAAATACTAATAAAAAATATTTATTAATTTCTAATATCTTGAGAAACAAAATGAATGTTCTTTCGAATATTTTTATTATCAATGCTAGTTTTTTTCTTACAGAACGTTTAGAAAGTCATTTTATAGAGTTTGGTTCCACATCCTACACACTCAATGAAAAATAGTAGGCCTACGTTAGTTATCTTACATTGAAATGAAAATGAAAGTTAGGTTTTAAGGTACTATTTTCTTTATAGTATATAGTTCAAGTTATGATGTAAAGGTTACAGTAATCGTAAAATCGTCACTTAAAGTCCTTTCAATTAGTGTGCAACAAAAATAAAAAATATAACAAAATAATCTGCTGTAATTGTATTTGTGTTTTAAATGAAATATTATAAGTACCTGTTACTTTCCCTGTTAATGGATAAGACATTGCACAAACTTTTTGTTAATTGGACGATACGTTATAAATATATTTAAACATTCAAACACGATTTGAAAGTATATAACGATTATATCCTAAATATTATTAAAAATATCTGGAACTTTGTGGCCGTTACGTATTTCAAATGAACCCATCGTAAATTTTCTTAAAATTAGGTTCTATTTATAAATATATAAAATGATAAAACATAGAAACAGTACGGTCAACACGTTGTAAATATAGACACTGTGTAATGAAAAACAATTTATGAAGACATTGGTTTCAATAACAACTCATACAAATAAAATATATTGTAAAATTTATAATAAATAAATGCATTTTGTAGACAATACGTTCTGATGTTTCTTGATTTCTACTGTAGGCTGCTGCCAGAGAAGATACAGAGTGACTTCTAACCAGTTTCGTCCTGTAAGCATACATCATTGTTCAGATATCGCGTTCAGATAGAGCAAATAAAAATACTGCAATTAGCTATCATGCTTTATATGTGACATTTGTAAAGTGGCAAAATTATTTTATTGATTATACAAATTTGGTCGAAAAATAAACGTAAATCAATGCTCCGTCCTATTTTCAGTTATTTAAATCTTTTTCGTGTAGAAAAAAACAAATTTGTTCAAGCAATTTTCTCTCAATAATAAATCGAATAATAATGCTTCTAAAAACTATGGAAGATTGCAAACATCAATTGAGAATCAATTTGCAAATAAATATATGTATTGCATTCCCCTAAATATTTTAAAGTGACAAAACTAAAAGTCAAAACTTCACATATCCTACTAATTCCAAGAAGAGGTAAAATGGAGTCGATGGAGTGGAAACAATGTCTAAGCAACCGTTCCCTTCTAAAAACAGCACTTACAGAGTGAGAGGTCTGTGAAAGTTTGGACAGATAACACTTTCCTGTTTATACAGGTGGGATGTACGAAACACCCCTTTCTCTTACCCAACCCTTCATTAAAATATGTTTTATTTTACAGTTTTAACTGCAGCGTATTTGTCAAACTTTTTCACATTTATAATAAATTTGGGAGACCTCTTCGTCCTCGGCAGACATACCCTTTGATTCATTAACTTAGCAATCAATTGCATAAAATAACAGATAAAATAGCTGATTCGGATTTCCCAACTTAGCAACCATCCAACTTAAGGTTAGGCCAGACTAGCCAACACAATTCACGTTTCTTGAATGTATTTACATTTATTACCATAATAACCAACGTAGCAAATTTAGAAGCAGGTTACTGTTATTATTCATAACTACCACTTTTTTATAGGTTAGGTTAAAAATAAAAGCAATTGTGCAAACAAAAACTAAAGAAATCAACAAAAATGTTTATTGAATAATAATTTTAATATCTGTTATTGCATAATATACTGTTTTTTTTATCGATTAGATGGAAACATCCATCTAAAATTGCTAGATTGGTATCTAGTATATTACAATTTTCCCAGTAGAGATATTCATTACATTTCTATCCAGGAAAAACAAATTTCTCGTTACACTATTTTGACTAGGCTATAATTAAAATAGAAATAAACCTATACATATGATGCAGCTATTTTATAATACCATCTGAAATAAACATTGTTAAAAAACAAAGCTTGCGAATTATTTTAAGGTTAGGAAGATAAAACTCCAAAAATATTTAATTCTAGTAAAAAATCTAAAAAAATAGTAATGTAGATAATATTAGTAGATATTGTACCCAGCCTATATAACACTTCCACCAGGATTCGAGCTGAAACTTTGTGTTTTGGAGACCAACCTTTCAACTACAAGGCAACATTAGATTATACGGAGTGATGCAAAAATTCCGTAACCCCTTCGTAATTTTAAACCTGCACACTTTTTTTAATCTAAATTAATTATTATTTCGAAAAAGATAACTCCCAAGAATTGTTTGTCATATTTATAAAAATGGGGTCTACTCAATAAATAATTCCTAATTCAAACTAATTATGATTTAAATTATAAAAAATTATAAAAATTAAAAATAATTTTATTTATTAAAATAAATATTTATTACAATAAATAGAATGTGCAATGTTTCTGTATCTTAAAATGCATAGGTCTACACATCTAATTGTATGTAGAATACAATACGTAGAAAAATGGAAAATTCTGAACTTCTTGGCTCCGCCATTTTGGATTGGGATATCGGAGAGGGGTTTACTTTATACCAATTTTCTCGTCTGAACGATTACTTTAAAATAAGGTATCACACAATAAGGGTTAAAAATATTGACTTACAATCCCCCCTCCCTTAGACGAATAAGGGTAAAATCCATTCATACCCCTAAAAGGTGCAGAATTTTCCCAAATAACTCCCTGAAAGTTTAGAGTTAAGGGTCGGCTCTAGTAAAACAGAAAGCAACCTGCGACTCCAGCGTAGCTGCGGTAGGTTACGCGGACATTGCTCAACCTAAATCCATTTGAAACCCGCAATTGTTCAAATAGCATTTTTTTTTTAAATACCAAACTCTTGGGGACAAAATTCTTCATCCGAATGGCTTGGTAATTTTTCGCTATAATTAATAGTTACAACGTAAAAAAATATTTAAAATCACCCTATAGCGGCAGTAGGTTACACGGACATTGCTCAGCCTAAATCCATTTAAAACCCACAATTGTTCAAATAGCGTTTAAAAAAAATACCAAACTCTTGGGGACGAAATTCTTCATGCGAATGGCATGGAGGTTTTTCGCTATAATTAATAGTAACAACATAAAAAATATTAAAAATATATGTTTTAAATTGTTAATAAATATTAAACAAAATGTTTTTCTTAGTTTTGGAAAAGCCATTTGCATGCATATTGGCCATAGCTTTAAAATGACATATCGTTCATAATTATCCGATCAAAAATAAAGGAAAAATTTGGATTTTAATTTAAAATTGGTCTTATGGAGTGTCAGTCAACATGGCCGACAGCTAGAGCCGACCCTTAATACGTGTAGGAGGTTTAATATTACGAAGGGGTTACGGAACTTTTGCACCACTCTCGTATACGCCCTATAGACCTAATATACAGAGAGTTGTTTTATAGTGTATTTAGTCGTAAAGAAAAAGTAATTTAGATTTACTTATAATTTTTTAAATTAAATTAAATTTTAATATGATTAAGTGTTTGTAGTAGTTTGTCTGGTTTATTATATTATAATAGTGGACCCGGCAATGCTTTGCTATTGCTTGATTCTAGTATATAAATATACACTAGGATTAAATAAATAAACACAATTTAGTGAGCGTTTTGAAAAGTTAACTTTGAAGTGACTTGTGGTTTTAGTAAGATTCTTATGATCCACGCAGGCGTTCGCGTACGTATTAAATATATGGGTGTTTAATTTTAATGGAATTTATTTTATATGGGTAGTTATTCCACTTTAATTATCATTTAACTTTAAAGGTAGTTATTCCATTTCATTACTTTCACTTAGGTAATCGAATTGCAAATGGTGTTTTATTTTTAAATTACTTAAGAATAATATTACACTATTTTAGCTTTATAGCTTTTATTAAGTGAGTTAAATTTATATTTACTGTATAGTGATAGCAACCCCATTTCAATCCCTTAGACTCTAGTAATGTATAAACACTCCGGGCATAAAAATTTATAAACTCTGAAATATTTAGTGAAATCGGTCGAATAGTTTTTGAGTGTATAGAGGACAAAGGAACAAAGAAATAAACATGCAAAGGAACAAACCTTCATATTTATATATAGAGATACATTGATGTTTTCTGTAATGTATGCTGAGAAAATTGTGTGATTATTCTTTAAAATTATTTAGTCAAACAAGTTAGTTTCGTTAATTTGCTCCTGAAAATCAGTTTCGAACTACTGTTAATTTTTAACTACGTTTCTTGAGAATGACGTGTGCACTAAACGGAAAAGAATGCATGGTTGTTTACTGTTTACGAAGAACTGCGGGTGTTTATTTAACTTTAAGTGCTTTTAGTACACTGGCTTCCTGGCCCTAATCGTTACCAACAATAAAACAATGTTTACACGTTCATTTAGACATTATGATTTTTAGAATGGACAAACTTTGAAATTTCGCTCTAAATTTGACCCCTGTGCTTTATACCCAGTGCTCAAATGACTAAATGAGGTCGGGGAGTAGAATAACACGGAAAATTCAACGTCAATTAATTTCCGGAATCGAATCATTTTCAGAACTCTGTTTTGAACGTCTGCAGACAACTAACGGACCTATCGCTGAAACTAGGGGCAAGTTCCAGGTGCATTTTAAACACGTGAAATGAAGTTACATGAATTACATTTAAACACTTGTTTGAAGTTAAATGACTTTTCTACAAGTAAGTGTAAAATGAATGCAATGTTAAAAAGATCCAGTCTGTAATTTTCTAAGTAAAATGTGTGAACTAGTTTAAAGGTTAGCTAAGGTAGTTCACCATGTAGTGTGGCAATTTGATTGATTATGAGGTTATCTATATAATAAAAATGAATTGCTGTTTCTTTGAAATCGCATCAATTGAGAACGGCTGGACCAATTTGGCAATTTTTTGTTTTAAAATGTTCGTAATAGTCCGAACTAGGTTTTTATATAAAGAAAAATTTGAAAAGTTTCCCGAAAAAGTTTCAAATTTGGAAAAAACTAAACAGCTTCTTTTGTATGGACTCAAGACCATAGCGCTCAAAAACAGCTGTTCGTATAAAATGCTTAGTAACACATGTTTGTTTACATTCATTACCATAGCAACTTTAGCAAATTTATAATCAGTTTACTATTCTTCAAAACCAATAGCTTTTTAGATTAGATTGACAAATTAAAAGCAAACACAAACAAAAATCAATAAAACATGCTTAGGCCTACTATATTATAATTCAATTTAAACATCGGTTGTTACATATTATTATAAATAAAACTACTGTTATGGATCAAAAACTGAACATAATTTTAGGTTAGGCCTACAATGAACCAAAACACTTTTACTTGCAACCAATTTCTCTAATTTAGAATCGGGTTATTATTCTTCAAAAACCAAAACAGCTTTTTTAGGTTAGATTGACAAACAACACAAACAAAAATCAACGAAAAATGCTTACTGTATTATAATTCAATTCAAACATCGGTTGTTACATATCTATTTACTTACATATATGCTGTTTAAAAAATTGTTTATATAAATTGTTGACATAAACACCATTTGCAATTCAATAACTTAAGTCAAAAGAATGAAATTTGATAACTACCCTTAAAATTAAATAAAGCAATAGCGAAGCATTGCCGGGTCCACTAGTTTTAAATAAATTAGACAAACTGTCACTTACAACTAACTTCGTAATCAATTAGGAACCGTAAAGTATAGTTATTATTGTAAAGTGGTTGACAGTAAAAATTTAAACTTATTTATTTATTTTAATAATAAAAACATGAAATTTTCAAAAACGTCACACAGTTCTGCACTGGATTGCAACGTTCACCGTGCAGTACAGAGCGCGCAAAAGCCATGTTATCCATACGACAGTCTCAGCGATAATAGCCAACTAAAAAACATCAACTCCCATGCAACCCGCAAAACAATAAACGTGATGTTCGCTGTAATGGTAGTAGCATGTCTATTCTCCCGTAAGACCTGTAGGCTACTGCACGGTTAACGTGAAAACGAGTGTAGAAACATCAATTATTAAATGTCATTAAATTAATGTTGGGTAGATTTGCAAAAAGTCTTATAAAATGCATTTTTTAATAAGTTTTGGGCCCTCGTTTGAATTATCTTCCAAGTATTTTATCCTCATTTTAATATATTTTGAAAACAGAACAACTAATTTATTTTTCATTCTCTAAGAATAATAAATTTTATGCAGTTTTCTCTGAATTCGTTTTTTTGTTTGTTTAGCTCTAAGAAATAAGAAAGTTATATTAATAATTCACACAAAAATGATGTTATATTAGCAACCAGCTGAATAATCATTCTCACTTCATACTTTACCTTACTTGTAGGCCTTACTACTTTAGTGCAGTAAACTTGTATGATTGTACTTTTTCTATAAAAGAGTTATAATTTATTGTTCGCGGAATACCTGTAACTTTTAATAGTATTATAATTTGAACCAGGGATAACTTTATGTGGTTCACTACTAATAAAAATAATATTCATATAAACAACCAATACGATACTATTTCTATTAACTTGAATGATTGCTTCTACTTTATTTTAGTCCACACTGTTAAACATTTTATAAAAAAATAGAGTTCATACTTATTGTTTTACGATTTATTTGAAAGAAAGATTTATTACAACGTTTTATGAGAAATGCATTTAAAGTGAGAAACCTTAATACGTATTTTGTTTGTTAACCTTTGTACTTTTGCATAAATCGATTTTGATATAAGACAACAATTGTACAATATTCTTAAGGTAGAAACATTCGAGGTAGTATAAAATCAACTTTCCCTCGTGTAATCATACAAAATAATCTCGAGTATCAGAGTATTTAAATCATATCTAATATTTAGTTCCTACCTACTCCATAAGATGTCTATCGGCAAGCACATGATCCAACGCTCATATTGGGATAGTTCTTGAGCACAACGTTATTGTTTTCATCTGAATACAGAACTGTAATCGGGGAGAGATGATCTGGTACACAACTAGGAGAAGGAACTTCTGGTGTGTTTCCCATCGAGTGAAGAATAGTTTGCAGGATAGCGTGGTTAGTCGGGTTCAACCTCTGGAAAACAAATTACTTTTAGTCATTCTGTTTAAATGTAATACATATATCTATATTATATACTAGTAGTTCTGTAAACCTCCTATTAAACCTGTAAAATTGTTTAATAGGAATGATTATCGAAACATATGGCGTAGGATTAATTTAATGTTAATGTGATATCATACGGGGTTAGATAAAGATATCATTTCCTCGTTTTGATAAAATAATGTACAAGATCTGCCATATCATTTCTCTAATGATTTTCTGTTTATTCCATTCACAACTGAAATTTGCTGAATACGAATGTGTCTTTTGATAAATCTATTTCTCCTCAGTTCAAAATTGTCCTCTTGGAATATCAACGTCATCAGAAGTACTATAATTGCCAAAGCTACAGTTATGAACGAAAATTAACAAATAATCACAGAACCTGTTACACAATTAATAACATTTTAAATTTAGTTTTCCCTTAACCATCCTTGCAACTGCATAAACAGGACAAGAAATAAAAATTATTGTACACGTTATTTTAAATGCCTTCAAGGATTATTATGTAAAATTTGAAGTGAACCGAACAAATCTATTTATTTGTCCGCGATTGAAAAGCAAATAGATTTTTGATTAATGAAATCCCGAACTTTCGATATAAAATTCGGAACAGGCCTACGCCTAAATTCAAGCGTTCATGTGTTTTTTAATAATTTTTCTGCTTTAGCTCATAACTAATTTGTATAAAGGGTTGTAATATAAGAGATTTCATGCCTATTAAATGTATTTATTCGTTATATTTATAATTTTTACCAAACTAAATTTTAAATACACCTTAAATAAGTTTTATTTGGTTCATAGTATCAGTTTTGAATTAGTTTGTTTCTATTAAGAACTTTTTACAGTTTATAATTTAATAATTTATGTTAAAAGATTTGTTTATGATTTACTACAATTTGTTTAACGTTTAGTTTTATCGTATTACTTTACAAGTTTTATTTATAGAAGCACAGAAAGCAACAATTATAACTTATAAGATTATTACACTTATTAATAATGAAAATATAAAAAAAGTTTATTGATTCATGGGATCGAACCTGAATTCTTAAATTTATTAGTACTAAATAACGATGCTAACATTTACTCGGTGTATTATGTACAATGTACGTAATATACGTTGTGACTCATTTACTAAATGTATAATAATATTAAACAAAGTAACATTTTACAGAAATTCCTAAATTTACGTAGTTTTTCCTGACTTCAAAGAACATTTATGCAAAATTTGAAGAAAACCGAACAATGCATTTGGTCTTAGTCGCGTGAAAAACTAAATAGACAAACGAAATGCCAATCGGTCGAGTGAAACAGGACCTCATTTGCGCTCGGTCAGTGAGCTAGTTTTTTCATCATAATTTATCCTCTCAATATTTATGATACCTTGCTTTTTGTTTTTTTAATATTTTACAATTTTAGCTAGAACGGTTGTTATATGTAAATAGTTTTAAATAATAATAATGGTAGTGTAATTAGACTTCGTCTAATTGAAATAGGCTATATAAATTCCTGTCTTGAATTACATCAGAGATAGTATCTACCTACTAGAATAAATGCATTCCCAAATGTAACTTATAATCATTAAAAAAAAATTTTCAATATCATTACTGGATTTTTTGGCAATTCCATATAGATCTACAATCTTAAAGGTTTGCTCTAAAAATTAATAACTGTTTACTTTCAACTTTTCTTAACTTATTCGTTTCGTAATTATTTTTTAAAATAAATAATTTATTCGTTACATTTGTTTTTGTACAAATTGGCATAATCAGGTGGTTTAACTAACGTAGATACTAGACGAAATTATCGTAGGATAGGCCTAGAAATTTTCGAGGAAACCTATCACGGGCGTAATTTTTTTAAATTTAACATGAACTTCCAAGTCAAATTATAAATACCACTTTATCTAATTTTGATTAAAGTTGATACAATTTTTCATGTGCCTTTTACATTTACCAGATTTTTTGGAGAAGATATAATATTTTATAAAGTATAGTAAAAACTATTTGTAAAACTACATGTAAGACTTTAAGAGAACATAAAGTATATTGTTTATTTTCTAATTATTTACAAACATAAAGAAAGAATACACATTTCATCCTACTTGTGACATACTTACTTCTGAGTTGTTTTCAGTTTTCTCCTGTTGCTGCATGGAACATTAAATAAATAAATATTAACTTTGTTTGGTTTAGCTGTTGGAATAAAAAACACCTGTCATGGTCTCTCTCACATGCATTGTTTAACGATTTCATACTCAAATTGTCAAAATCCTATCTGTATTTCGCCCCCCCCCCCCACAACATAGAATAATGAAAGAATATTATTTCTAAGAAAAATGAAAATTAATATTAAAGAAATGAAAAAATGTGTGTAATGACGAATAAAGAATATATATGTATATATATAAACCAATAAATAAGGCAAGTTTATAAATTATTAGCTATGTAGACCTACATTTCTAATAGATGGTCTACTTGTCTATATCTTCGAGATGTGTACATAAGGGTAGTTTAGTATAATTCATAAACTTGTCTTAGAGATTGATTTTTGTTTCTTTGGTTCTGGTTTGTTTCTTATTCGTTATAAATATAGTTTCCACAGCGCTCCTTAAAATTTACACAAAAACTAATTTTAAAAATGGTTACCTTAAATGCCAAGTTTGACAATATTAAAATTTCACAAGTTATCGGTTTTGGTTAGAAGTTTTATAATTAACATCGATAAGAGTTTAAAAAATAATATTTGAATTAAATTAAAATTACATAACTTATTTAGTACAAGTAGATGTAAAAACTTCACAATATTATTTAAGACAAATTGAATATACAGTACCGGTAGTTAGTATAAAATATTATTATGTTTTATACTTTTTCAATCAAATAAATTGTATGGTCATAAACAAAAAATAAACCTGATAAAAGAAATATTTGCAGCATTCAGAAAGAAGCAGTTTCTTTATAGTTACCAGAGCAGGAAACACAGTAATTATTTTAGGTTATCTAAGACTTTTAGATGAAACATATTTTAAATACTTTCAAACTTTTAATTAAAAATACCTTGCTCAAGTTCTCTATTAAGTTTCAGAATTATTATTGTCCATAAATAATGGGATATCTAACTGAAATATAATAATGGTTTGCGGTCTGCTAGAGAAATAAAAGTTCATGTTAATAGAATGTATGCTTTGCATTCCATATAAATTAATTAATTTTATCAATAAGTTTTAACAAAACATATTAACATATATTAGTACTGTATAAGTACTACTAAATACTGAACTACTTATATATATTGACAGTACTATATCAAAACGAGCATAAAAACTATACTAAACAGAGGATAAATGTTTGCATAAACGATTTCGATAAAAGTTTTACTGTTGTCTAAGAATTGTGGAAGGCAGTGCTTTGTATCGTATTTTTGTTGTTTTAAAATGGTGCTGACCGGTAGTTGAAAAAGTAAAACATAAATTTACAAAACCCACGGGTTGCAAACTTAAAGTGGGTTGCGCTCATGTTCAAACGAGTGTAACTCTAAAACGGCTACTTCAAAGGAAAAATAATGAAAATTGTAGAACATCAAATTCTGCGTAGAAGGAGCTCCAAATTTTTTAAATTAGCTGATTCCTTCGCACAGATACAAGAAAAAAACGAAAGTAGTCGTGGAACAGAATTTCCGGTAAGAGCTATTGATATCATATGTTTCTTATTAGATTCGTTTGATAATAATCGTTCTTTTGGCATTGTTACTGTCATCGACTCATCAAACAAAACAGATGCTGATGTTATAGCACGGGCTCTTAGGGTACGTTTAACAGATTTTATGCTTTTATCCATATGACGTTAAAGTAAAATATAATCACTTGAACACTACAAACAAATGAAACTGGTGATACTCTAAAAACTGTTTTTGGATAAGATAAGTTAGATAAGAAGTGCTCGATGCATGGAGCGTGAGTTGAAGGACAGGGGCTGAGACTAGACGAAGGGTAGAGAGGGAGGGAGGACAAAGGAGTAATGTCAACTCGAAACAACACAAATTATGAAACTTAACTCTTCAATAACAATCCACATTTCTTCAAGCAGCAACAAATACTGTATTACTAGTATGGTATTACTATTCAGTATAAATACTATATATATATATATATATATGTCATACTGAATTATAGATAATAGGTAGATTTTATGACTAATGTAAATGTAACTAATCAACAAAATACATTAATTAAAATAATCAAATATTTCAATAATAAAATTAAAATTAAAAAATGTAACTAATTACGTAACTAATTTGTCTTTAAATTCGAACAACTTGTTTTGAGTTACAGGCGTTAGAACGGGTTTCTTTTGAAGCATTAGGGTAGTAATGAGCTAATTTAAAAAATTAGGAACTCCCTCTTCGCAGAATATCATGTTTTACAACTTTCATTATTTTACATTTTTTCTTTGGAGTAGCCGTTTTTTAGTTACGCTAGTTTGCACATGAGCGCAACTCACTTTTCAGCCAAGTTGATAAAAGTTGTCGATGTTTGAAGATTGATTGTCGCTAAACTGCTGAACTTAATCTAACGTTTAAGGACCTCATTACACGCGTAATTTTATCTTCTTCAATTCGTTATACTGATTTTTTTCCCGTACGATCAGCCGTTTCCTAGTTATAAGCGAAAGATTTTTAAAAAAAGTGTAAAAATATCGCTGTTTTTCGGTTCCCAAACGTTACGCTATGCTCAGAAACTGTCGCAAATATATATTACTCTTATTTGGGATGCCCAAAGTGGATTAAACTCATTTCCAGCTTTAGTTTATTTTTCAGGAAGCAAAAGTCTAATTTGCCTGGGCTATATAGGCAACACACTATTCAGTTCTGACAGACTTCGTCTGCAGATAATGAACTCACAGATTGATAACTGCAGGCCAACTGTACACTCACCATACAATAACAGTTCTGTCGTTAGTTCAGTATACAGTTTAAAGTGCAGTTATGTACCCAAATAAGAAAAAGTTGAAAAATTGACAAAAGAGGAAAAATACTACTGGGTAAAAGATTGGCTACTTAAACTTTAATATTTTATTTTTAAAGCTTCTAAATTAATTTTTTAATATCAGAAAATTAATAATAATAATTTAAATTTAAATTAGGCCTAGTTATAAAATGTATTAAATTACAGGTAGTATTGTTATTAATTTGGTTAATTATTATTATTATTAGGTTGTATTATAATTTTTTAAGTTTAAATAATTTGTTTATTTTGCCAAAATTGATGGTGGGTCGAAGTAGTAAATTTTTGGTTAAGGTTGAACAGAATTGTATTGTCATCAAACTTGAATTTTAGAAATTCAATTTAATTGTTGAAATGTATTTACGTAGAGATTTTATTTTAATTTCCGTAAAGACGGATGTTGCCGGTATATAAATTCCATAAAAAAGTAACAGATTTCTCACTCATTTCGTGTAAAATAAAACACAAATCTAACACAAAAATTTCAACGATCGTAAAGATTTCAACTGCAGATCAGAACTGAAGATATTTGCCTACACACACACAGTGAAACGACAGTCCATCTAAACTGCAGGTTCTCAGCCTGTCCTCGTAGCGGGATTCAACTTCAGTTAATTGGCCTGCAGTCCGCGGACTGCCGATAAACTGTGTAGTGAATGGTCACCCTTAAAATTGCGATATTGTATATTGTGATTAAATAATACAAAATATAGCACTTAAATATCAAACAATGTTACATTATGAGTTCTTATTCTAGGCTTAGGCTAATGAAGGATGATTGATAATTATGGAATGATTAAAATGATGAACAAATATGGAACTAAATCAAAACAGATTATTTAAAGCAAAGAGTCTTTTGGTCTGTTTTGTTGAGGTTCTGATGTAGGTGAAAATTGTTTGGTAGATAATTTTAATTTTGAAGAAGAGAAGCCTGAAGGTTTGATTTAGAGAAAAACTGGATTTAACTCAGCCGAAATGGCAGGAGGTGTATTTAGTATTTTACCAGCAATAGGTGTAACTGTCTTTAATTAAATATTTGCTTTGTAATACTGTCTTCTACAAAGGTACGTGCAAGAGTCCCTATAGTTAAAAAAAATTCTTCTTCCTCCCTCCTCAACCTTTTTAATCCTCGTGTCTACATTTGGGTTGGCCTGAACTTAAGCTTATATGGTTTTATAATATCACGAATGATCTTATATTAATTTTTAAAATGGGATATGAAGATATGAAGCGTGTTTTTTCCATTGGTGCAATCAGGCATCGATGGTTTATGATATGATGTACCTGCTGATTTTACATAAGCCGAATTTTGGTATCGTTACAAACATCAAAGTATTCTTACCATAAAGATAGAAATAATGCTCAAATCGATTAAATAAGAAGTCCGTAGACTACCACATTTATTAGAGAATAAGTGTTAATGTCAATAAATTGTCAGTGCTATGAAATATTGCAAAAGACGAAAACAATTAGTGGAAATGATTGAGCATGGCTCGCGCTGTGATCAGATAAGATTCGTGATGTATTACTAGCGCTTGTCAGATCTGCCAGATGAGCCAGGATGTTTGATCTACATCTCGAGCGTAACATGACAAATGTATTATTTCTTGACAGGTCCAAGTCGTTTATAGTTTTTTTCCTGTGTAGGTGGTGTACAACAAAACCAAATAACCTTCTTTTTTTGAAAGGGGCCATGTTCGATGTTTACTAATACATATTCTTTCTTTAAAGTTGGCTACCTGTTGTATTTTATACAGTCCTAGGTAAATGCAATCAAGACAGAATAATATTTCATATGTAGTCTTTTGATCTTCGTGGAATATACAATTAATTGAAATTAAAATAAAATGACAATCGTATTGTAGTCTGAAGGAATAGTTCGAAAGTTATATATTTTATCAAGGCTGTAAGAAGGCTAATATATATAGCCTACTACATAAAGATTATTGTATTTGTTTTATTGTTGTACTCTTATTAACTAAAGTCTACGCAAGAAATCGGGAACTGGTCGTATTCGACTATGATTTGCGCACACGAATAAAATAAAACTTACAACTTTATTAAGAATCTACTAACATTCTTGTTAGTTATAAAATTTTCCTTTTCTCTTTGGAAATATAGTTTAAAAATATTCTTTCTCAATTGTGGACTCATAGTTGTAGGTTTAAACATACCGGGAGTGTTCTTAAGTTCATCACATCCAAATTTGATTTCCCCAAATTGTTGGCTTTCATAGCCAAATAGTAAACTGTTTAAAATTAACAACATAAGTTTAGAAGGGTAAATAGAATTTAAAACAATTGTTATTTTCAAAAAATTTCGGTCAATTTACAGGTGTGATTATGCATTAATGTAGAGTGAAGAAAATAACATTAATACCATATTTAACCGTATTATTTGCCTACAATCTGTTTAAACAAATTTGTATTGTTGCATGGACTCATAGGTATTCCAATGATAAATAATGAATTATTATCAGGTGAATTATTATTTGTATGAAATATTTTTAGGATATCTCCAAACAAGGAAATTGGAAACGAAATAAATTTCACAAACCCTATCAAGTTTCAACCAAATCAAGTTTAAATACGTAAATTAAAACTATACCAATCATGATGTATTTGATGCCTCATTAGGTTCCGAAATCGTGTGAAATCTGTCCCCTCTAATTTTTCATAAATCTATAGACAATCCTGAAAATCGCATACTAAGTAGTTCATATTTAAAGTAGCCAAATTGAAGTGATAAGTTTTATTTTGTTTGATCACAATTCTGATTATTTCTTTAATAAATATTTCATTTTGAAACATACCCATTTTTGTCTTATGGATTTCAAGAAAAAGTTTGTATTTAAAATTGTGAAAGAGTACCCATTCTTAGGCCAAATTGCGCTTACTCATCCTCGCAGCAAATGTGTTACAAAGCTAGACAATTCATTTTAAAACACTTGCTGTTGGAGTATATCACTCATTGCTTAGTCAATAACGACCTATTCGGGCTTGATTTTAATTTGGTAAAATCTGAAATAGCTACTAAACACTATTCGACGCGTACTTTGGAGTGAACATGACCACAGACTATAGAATTACTACAGACATCTCACTGCCATGTTAAAAATGGGTGCGCTTTTAAACGTCAATTTGTACGCTCATTCTTAGTGCGCGCCACCGTCGATGTACGCTGAAAAGTGTTGCCAAATGTACGCCCATGCTGCTCGGCATGTATTTAATTCTATAGTAATTCTATAGTCTGTGACATGACACGGACTTCTCCACTTCAGTCTTTGGGTTCCGTTACCAGATTTACAACGGGACCTTGGCAAATAGAGACACAAAAGAACATAATTAAAGTACTCTTTGCAGGGACCTTTTTGCATATTGATTACTTTGTTTGTTTCTTTAATTAAAAACATATGTATTAGACTTGATAGATTGGAAGTTTATACAGTATTTCAATATTCATTTTTGAGTTTTAAGCAAACTTCGTGAGAACTTTAAAAGAACGGAGCAAATTTTGGTTGGTTTAGGCCCAACTAATGAGTTATAATTTTTTGTACTAAACTGAATTGAACATTTATTATTAGTCATTGTTGGTAAGTGTTCTGTAACTTACAGGGATAATGGGTGTAAATAAACGCCTCTGATTTTTTAATGTCAAACGAGAAAGTGATTGAACTACCTGTCATTTTAGAATGCACGTTTCATTCTAAAAACTATATCGGATTTTAATATTTCTGCATTTACTCTCTTGAATTAAAAATAGTGCATTATTCATCGTTTAACTTTAATATCATATCATAAGAACAATGGAAGATATTTATAAAAGTTTGTTTGGAATGAAATAAAATATGTATCCTAAAGGATAAGATCCAATATGATTAATGCAATTTAAACGGTAAAATATAAAATACACTACCAAACGTAGTTTAAAAGATGTAGTAAGTATTGCCTTATGAAAGCCTTATACAGATTTTAGAAATCGAGATCATTTTTACTACTGACCTAATATGCAGTTCAAAGCGGGAAGTAGTTAGCAATAAAAAAAACCAATAATAATTAGGCCTATAAAGCAACTTTATTTAAAGTTTTATGGTTTTTAAGTTAGTTTTATATTTTATAATTACATCTTTGTTAATGGGATAAAGCCTTTTAGCTCGGCAGATTTAACAGGACCTCTACGATGCGCTGGCGAGAGGGAAGACTTTAGGCAAGTGGGGTCGCCGTCCGCTGGAGGAGACAGCCTTTATTATTACTCTTGTCGCGACAGCCTTGTGTTGTATTACTTCCAGACCGAAGTGTTACGTTCAGAACTCGGTAATCGCCTGAGCTTCTCTGACCCCCCACCACTCGTATTAACTCCGAGTCTACTGCGCATCTCGAGGTTACGGTCCATGCTAGAAACTCTCTACTATACTTTGAATTAATTGTTATCAGATTCGGATGCAAACCATGCGACCGTATGGAATACCGGATCAAAAGGGCGAGGCGTCAACAGCGCCTACTAATGAACCATTTTACTTTTTTTAATGCAGATAAATATTATTTTATAGTATTACACACTATCCAAGGTAGTAATTTAGTCAAATAAATCGACCACGTGACCTCTGATATTTTTTTCTACAATCTTTTCTTCCTTAAATTTTGTACTTATGCTCTTACATCGGCAACATTTTGAAGAAGAAATGATGCTATGCTGAATTATTTTACTCATGATCGGTTTTAAACTTGAATCGGAAGGATGGCTTACTAAATACCTAGAAAGAAGTAGACATAAATAAATTTCATCTTCCTAATAATGTCTATAACGATTTGCCTCGTCTAATATTTTGCTCTCTTTGGGCGCTGTGCAGTGACGAAATTTAAAAGACACGCTGAATTGCTGTAAGGGCTCAAGGTGTAGTGGTCGTTGGCGGTCCTTAGATTTGAATAAATTTTTCAGTACCTACACATTCTTCTCTTTTCATACAAAAATGTAGTAGACACCATAACGACAAAACGTTGGAATATTGAATGGTACTTGCAGCTGTACCTATGTACCTATTTTACTGAGGCTTAAAATGTTGAGATCGGAGGCTATGTTCTTACATCTTGTATTTTGTTAGACTGTGTGTATTGCTATAAAATCATTTTTTCAATTTTAAATTTCTGGGGTTGCTAAGACACGAGGTTACAATTTTCAAGTAGCCAATATGTTAAATTCACTTTAAAAGGTAGGAAATACTGCAATTTGTTCCGACCATTTCAGTAAAAAAAGTGACTTTGAACATCAAGTATCAAAACCTTGCGCATTTGTTTTCTTTTTATAAAAATAATATTTATTTAAAATTTTTGTTTTCTTTCTATCTTTTTTATTTGTGTTTAATATAATCTGTATTAGGTAGATGTTTTAGTCAATTGAATATTAACTAGGCAGACCATTACTCTATTATGTAAACATTAAACAACAAATAAATCAGAACCATCGTTAATTTGATCGAATCCGCTTTATATGTCTTAAATTAAAAAATAAACATTCTTTTAGCAAAACAATTATGAAAAAAGGGTTCTAGACTATCCAAATTGCAAAACTATATGACGTCAATTTAAGGAACAAAGATGTTTAATGAATCTAATGGAATAATAGTGTGGAATTAGGGAGACTAAATAACATAAACTAAATAATCAGGCTCAATTTAAAGTTGGTATAGTATTAAGTTCAAACGAAAATTATATACTGTAATATTATTTAACTTTTTTCAATTTAATTCATTAGTTTTTTAATATTCTGCAAATTGCTTTTAGTAATTTTATTTTCAGTATTAACTTTTACACAAAATATTTGATTTTATTGAAAATAAAATAATAAAACCAGATAGTTTACCTGAATTTAAATTAGCTTCAAATATTTAAATAAATAATAAAGCCTTGCATTATTGGTAGAGTGGGCTCCAAAAGCTAAACTTGAATGAAGCAAAACAATTTCTACAACCGCCCGTGAATTTTATATCCATAAATATTATTATCACACACACAACCTTAGCAATTAAAATAATAAACCATTAAAACCTTAATATATGTCACCTCATTGAGAGGAAAGCGACACGATCCTGCGCAATAGTTTGCGTCGAATGTGAGAGGAGCGATGATCCATTGTGTCCAGCCAATGTCAGCAAAGTCGACGGTTAACTTCCTTACTTTACAAACTCCCGTCATGTCTCCAGGTTCCTGTTGAACAACAACGGATAAATAATGTTTTAATCAGAAGTAAACAAATCACTAGTATTTAAGAAATTAATTCATCTAAGAGTAAGTTTATGTTACAATTTAGTAAATTCCAATTTAAAAGCGCAGAACTGAGAATAGCAAGAACTGAGAAACAAGTATTAGTTGATAATTTGTGCATCAAATTATTGGAGCCTGGATGCGAGGGTTGCGTTGTGTAAATTCAATCTTTTATTAAAACACTAAACATTTTAATCGAAATTGTGTCAATGTGTAAAATTATAAGTACATTTAAATACATTCAGTTTAAAAATAGGAATGCTTTATCTTATTACGTATTAAATAAAGAATGCATCGTGCTGTTAAGAAAACACAATCAATAGTGTTTAGAAATGTTCACTTGTTACTGTAACTTAGATTTTATTTTCTAGTTTGTATTTCTTATTGTTCTAACGTCTAGTATTAAAGGGCATGGAAGACAGTGTAAGATGTGGACAAACTTCAAAAATGCGAAAGTAAATAGATATTTTTAGAATTTCTATAAATTATAGAATTGGGAAATACGTGGCTGAGTGGGGTCCTTGACTTTAATAATTTGATAAGAATCACAGTACTGACATATTTCAGTATTAAGATAATTTTACTGCAGATCAAATAATTTCAAGAATTTGAAAAGAAATAAGCATGATACTCAATAACGAGATTCTGGAAAAGTTAAGAAGATTACATTACTTCAATCAGACGATGCTATAAGAGATGCTGGTAATGAAGCAGCAAGAATGTTGATTTTTATGAAACGTGAGAACAAGCCCGCAACTGCATTTGTCAAGAATGTAAAACAGTATAGGAAAGAAGTCACTGGGTTGGAACCAATAGCTTGAGGACGTGGCGTTACAGACAGATATACTCGAACAATAAGTATTGCAATGAAAGACCCTGCTAAAAGCCGGTAGAACTAGCGCCCAGTAAGTTAAGAATCAGTTAACTAGCGAATAAATAATACCAGGAATCCAACATTATTCTGAAACTTTTAATCTGAAGGCTTTAATGCAGCCAACGTATTTATGTTAGAACAGCGAGTGTCCAGTCTTGCTTCTTTGTTTTC
Source organism: Philaenus spumarius (assembly GCA_018207615.1). Lineage (NCBI taxonomy): Eukaryota > Metazoa > Arthropoda > Insecta > Hemiptera > Aphrophoridae > Philaenus > Philaenus spumarius. The sequence goes on from JAGFPH010001383.1 coordinate 179,557, forward strand.
TTGGCAATTTCATGTTTGGTCTCGCGGTTGATCTCTCCATCAACTGACTTATATGCTGCGCTTTACTGTAGGGTAGCAGACGAAGATTCTTGCAAAGCTGAACTGCAAGATTCTTGCTGCTTTTATTAAGTAAATAAACGGTACCAGTAACTGGCACATACTTTTTCACAAACATATTTAAATTATTAAACAGATTCACTTTGACTTGTAGGGTAGGGGTAGGAGAGGTGATTTTTTATTAAAGTAGAAGATTAACTAATAAATATTATTATTATTATTATCTAGAGAGAAAACTATTCGATTGATTTCGAACAAATTTGCACCAAACAGGTCAATTAGGCCTGTATATAGATGTACGAAAAAAGGTTTTGAAAATTTTTGAAAAACAACCTTCTTTATGTCCAAAAAAACCCCAAAAATTAGTTATTATTATTATTAGCTAATCGAGAATTTTTAGAAAGATGCAGTTTTTTTTGCATATGGTAGTGTACATTAAAGGCTGCAAATAAGCTAAATTTTATCAAAATTGTTAGAGCCGTTTTTTTATAAAAAAAATAATAACTGATTTTTTGGGGGATTTTTTAAAAAAGTGGGTAGTTTTTCTACAGGCCTACTTGACATGTCTGGTGCAATTTGTTTGAAATCGATCGAATAGTTTTCGCTCTAGCTTTGTATACATACAGACAGAAATTTTGTACAAACCACTTTTTTGGACTCAGGGGGTCCCAAAACGGATATTTCCACAAAAATCTCAACATCGATTTTTTTTTGCGATGACTATACTTTCTCTGTACTATAGTGAGAAAGTAAAAGAATCAGCATATATTAATTTCGTGTATTATACAGTCATACAGTGAGTAAAACGTTTACTTTTATAATAATACTTTTCTAGGATTTAGTTTCCCTTTTACTTACTCACTAAAAAATTGATGTTGAGATTTTTGTGGAAATATCCGTTTTGTGACCCCCTGAGTCCAAAAAGTGGTTTGTACAAAATTTCTGTCTGTATGTCTGTATGTATACAAAGCTAGAGCGAAAACTATTCGATCGATTTCAAACAAATTTGCACTAGACTTGTCAAGTAGGCCTGAATAGATGCACGAAAAACGGTTTTGAAAATTTTTGAAAAACAACACCCTTTTTGGCAAAAAACCACAAAAAATCAGTTATTATGTTTTTATAAAAAAACGGCTCTAACGATAAAATTTGGCTTATTTGTAGCCTTTAGTGTACCCTACCATATGCAAAAAACCGCATCTTTCTAAAATTTCTCGTTTAGCTAATAATAATAATAATAACTAATTTTGGGGTTTTTTTGGTCATACAGGAGGTTGTTTTTAAAAATTTTCAAAACCTTTTTTCGTGCATCTATACACGCCTATAATTTACGTGTTTTGTGCAAATTTGTTTGAAATCGATCGAATAGTTTTCTCTCTAGATAATAATAAAAATATTTCTTAGTTAATCTCCTACTTTAAATCACCTCTTCTACCCCACCTACTATTATGAAGTCTCAGTGAATCTGTTTAATAATTTACATATGTTTGTGAGAAAGTATGTGACAGTTTCTAGTACCTATTATTTTCAATTAATTTTAATGTTTCATCTCTGTTCCAGTTTGACATTTTTACAAAAATTAATTGAATGATGATGTAACATTTTTTGTTAATAGAAAATGAATGAGGAAAGCTGACACCTCATACAATTTCTGTGAGCTTTTTATCAGGACAGGTGATGCATTGTGTGTGGTTTACTTGTATCTCAGCGTTTATGATATCTAAATTGCTATTACATATCCTTATAATTAACTGTACTATACAGTAACTCTTTCTAGAAAATGTATAATATAAAAAAGGCTCTACTTGTGAAACCTTCCATCGATTATGCATTTTTCACTTGAACATTAGAATGTGTTACATGTACATATGCGACCAATAACTTTACATAAATGAATATTGCTGCAATTATTTGAATACTGGAACCTAATTGGAATGGTTAAATGTTACGCTGTACGAAGCAGACTGTTGGATGTCACCATTAACTCCACAACTATCTCTGTATACGTGTTTCGGCTTGATGATATTATGTTTCAAGTAAATATGGGGGTTTTAATGCTGAAATTTGTAATTGGAATTTGACAAATTAAATTGAAAACTGTAAAAAATGGTATGATGCCTTCGTTTTATAAGTATCAAATAACAGCGTTGACGTGTTTTATACTTATTTCAATTTAATCCAGATTTTAGAAAAAAATTTGAAGTATGGTAATTGATAAAATTTGTAGGTCTATAGTGAGAAAATATTTCAGTTTTTGTTATACAGTAAATATAAGGTACTTGAATATACGGAACACGTTATTATGAACTTCTACTTCGAAATGATTTATAACTAGGGGAGACCCCTGCGTGCTCCGCACGCCAACCCCAAACGTAACCATCTAAAAACATATGTTATGTTTTATTTATAATAAAGGTGTATGATTAATAATAACCTCAAAACTAAGATGGTAAATAATGTTAAATGTTCAATTTAAATTATTTCTTATATTTTATAACAGCAGTTATAATAACGGTTAAAAGAACCAGCAAGGCTCAGGTCTACTCTTTAAAATCCTAACCTAAAAGCTAGAAATACAAAATAATTGCTTCAAATTTCGAAATCAGCTGTTAATGGAAATATTGGAGCAAATATATCGCATATATTATTTCTCAAGACTATTTTTTTGTCGGTACGCCATAACTTCCTTAATACATTATCAAATTACATGAATGAGGCATCATTTTAAAGCTTTCCTTAACCACTACACGGGAAAAATAGACAAACAGCTTAAAATTCATGTTATAATAACAAAAATTGATTTAAAAAACTTTTATATTATACTCTGTATGTTCCTAATGAAAGGCGCCATCTACTAACCATCTGTTTAACTAGCATGACAGCTGTTAGTTAGATTGTTTACACTGTAAGATTGTATAGGGAAACTGTTATTTATAAACCAATGTAAATAAATAAACTTAATTAACTGAATTAAATCAACGTGTTAAATCAGGTAAATGTAGGCCTACTCCGAACTTGCGAAATATTCGCACGGGTCAGCTAGTTATCTGTTATTTTATTCAATTGGTTGCTATGGTAATAAATGTAAATACATGTGTTGGTTTATCATTTTAGGCCTAACCTAAGAATTTTTCCGATTAAATTTATAAATATTGAAATAAAAAAAGGTTTTTATCGAAATGAATTATAGCCTATGTTACTCAGGGGTAGTGTAGCTTTTTATTAGTAAAACTATTTTTTCAATCGGTTCAGTAGTGCCAGAGATTACCCCCTACAAACAAACAAACAAACAAACAAACAAACAAACTTTACCTCTTTATAATATTAGTATAGATATAATTTATTTAACAAGCAATGATTTAAATATTGTAATATCGAAATATTGCATCTAGAATATTTTGTATCTTAGGAATCTAACTGTTAACCTTTCTTAAACTAGTAGTTTCCTTATTTGTTAATTAATACATTTCTTGTTTTACAAAATATAGAGCAATCATTGTTGTTCATGTAACTGGAAATACATAACTTAGTTCAGCTGATAAAAGGATTTAATTGTTGATACAAAATATTATTGAACACACACAATTATACACATTTTTTACTATGAATTGTACTCACGCCAACCATTTAACTGAGTTACATTTTAAAATTTGGTATTTTGTTATCTTATTTATAAATATATTATATAAATAAAAATGTAAATATTCGTTTGTTCAAAATCTTAAATCTCCTAAAGTTCTTCACAGATTGCTTTGACTTTTTGACACAACGTTGCATTAGCATAAACCAGTGTTTTTATATACTTTTTGAGAAACAGCGCTATCTGTTGGACGTAAACACAAAGCAAAATATACTAAACATTTTACGGCAATGAGAGCACCCGTACTAAATAAAAATTAAATACGTTTATTGTTGGAACAGTAATCAGCTGTTTGTTTTAATATTTCCACTAACAGCTGTTTTCAAAATTTGAAACAATTATTTGTATTCTATCTTTTATGTTAGGTTTTTGTTTAAGTGTAGACCTGTGCCTTTCTGGTTTTTTTAACCTTTATTATAACTTCTGTTATAAAATATACAAAATAATTTGATTTTGAAATTTAACATTATTTACAATTTTAGCTTTAAGGTTAGTATTATTCCTACACCTTTATATAAAAAAAAGAAACATAATATATGTGTATATAAAGTTCTAACGGGGTTGGAGTGCGGAGCTGGTAGGGGTCTCCCCTAGTTGTTAATAAATATTTTACCATTGAATCTATACATATAATAGGCAAAAGCCCTCACTCACTCACTCACTCATCATCACTAATTCTCCCACTTCCCATGAAACTAGAGATATGAAATTTGGCATGTGTATACTTTGTGATGTAAATAGGAAAACTAAAGAAATTTCATTTTGATATTCAAATTTTTAGGGGTAGTTTTGGGAGTTTAGGGGTAGTTTTGACTGATCACAGTTTATCAAAAACCATACCACCTAGGAACTTTAAATTTGGTACAAATATTGCACATAGGCACTAGAGGCACACGAAGAACGGACTTAAAAATATTTGGCCTGTAAGGGTTGTAACAACCCCTAAATCAATAAATATTGTTTGTTATATATCTCAAAAACCTTACTTCCTAGGAACGTGAAATTTGGTACACATATTGCTCATAGGCACTAGAGGCACAATAAGAACGGATTTTAAAATATTTGGCTTGTAAGGGTTGAAACAACCCCTAAAACAATAAATATTGTTTGTTATATATCTCAAAAGTCCTACCTCCTAGGAATGTGAAATTTGGTACACATATTGCTCATAGGGACTAGAGGCACACTAAGAACGGATTTTTAAAATATTTGGCCTGTAAGGGTTGAAACAACCCCTAAATAAATAAACATTTTTTGTTATATATCTCAAAAGTCCTACCTCCTAGGAACGTGAAATTTGGGACGCATATTGCTCATAGGAGCTAGAGGCGCACTAAGAAAGAATGTTATAATATTTTAAATTTAAGGGTTCAAACATCCCCTAAAAAGTATTGTTTGTTATCATTTCCTTAAAGGTAGAAAACTAAAATTTTGTACCTTTATTTCTTACACGATACATATAAAAAGTAAACCTATTTTAAATTTTTTGACGTTCTGCTAAAGGGTGAAAATGTAACAACAACCCCTAAAACTATAAATATTAATTGAATACCGCCTAGGAACGTGAAATTTGGTACGCATATTGCTCATAGGAGCTAGAGGCGAACTAAGAAAGAATTTTAAAATACTTTTCCTTTAATGGTTGAAACAACCCCTAAAACAATAAATATTGTTTGTTATACTTTCCTTAAAGCTAGAAGGCTGACATTTTTTACATGATTTCTTACAAGATACATATAAAAAAAAACAGATTTACATTTTGTCACGTTCTGCTAAGTGAAAATGTAGTAGCAACCCCTAAAATTATAAATATTATTTAAATACCGCCTAGGAACAAGAAATTTATACACATATTGCTCATAGGTGCTAAAGGCGCACTAAGAAGGGATTTTAAAATATTTATCTTACAAGGGTTGAAACAACCCCTAAAACAATAAATATTGTTTGTTACACATGTCAAACACAGGAACGTGAAATTGGGTACACATGTTGCTTGTAGGCTTTAGAGGAGCGCCAAAAAAGGATTTTAAAATATTTTCCATTTAATGGTTGAAACAACCCCTAAACAATAAATAGTGTTTGTTAAACTTTCTTAAAGATAGAAAGCTGAAATTTTGTACATTTATTTCTTACACGATATATATAAAAAGTAAACCAGTTTTACATTTTGTTACTTGCTACTAGGGGTGAAAATGTGATACTACCCCTAAAAACAATAAATATAAATTTTTATACATTCTTTTAAGCAAGAGAGCTAAAATTAAAAAAAATTCTTACAATATACACAACACACAGACAAATAAACCAGTTTCAAATTTTATTAAGTTCTGTTAAGGGATGGAAATGTAGTAACAACCCCTTAAACAATAAATACTTATTTTTATACTTTGCTTAAAGCTAGAAAGCTGAAATTTTGTACATTTATTTCTTACAAGATACATATACAAAAATAAACCAGTTTTACATTTAATCACGTTCTGCTAAGGGGTGAACATGTAGTAACAACCCCTATAACTGTAAATATTAATTTAATACCGCCAAGGAACGTGAATTTTGGTACACATATTGCTCATAGGCGCTAGAGGCGCACTAAGATAGGATTTTAAAATATTTAGCCTTTAAGGGTTGAAACATCCCCTAAAACAATAAATGTTGTTTTTTTACTTTCCTTAAACTGAAATTTTGCACATTTATTTCTTACAAAACACATATATAAAGTAAATGAGTTTTACATTTTGTTACGTACTGCTAGAGGTGAAAATGTGATATCAATCCCTAAAAATAATAAATATTTATTTTATTTTTATACTTTCCTTGAAGCTAGAGAGCTGAAATTTTGTACATTTATTTCTTACAAGATACATATAAAAAATAAACCAGTTTTACATTTTGTTACGTGCTGCTAAGGATTGAAAAAGTAATAACAACCCCTAAATACAATAAATATTAATTGATATTATTTCCTTAAAGCTAGAGAGTTGAAATTTGGCACTTATAATTTTATGAAAATATTTTGAACGTGAACTGATTAAAACTAACCCGATCTATGAATTTGCATATTAAAGACGTATCTGGGTGATCTGTAAACATCCAGCTAAGACTGTGATATACCACAGTCTGTAGATTTAGTGGTAGAAAAAGAAGACGCTCTTCACTCTGAATTTTATTATTGATTTAATTTATTCAACACACATACAGTGACATACGGGCACCAGTGAACAATAAGTACCAAACTAATTGAAAATACATGTTATAATTCATTTTCGTGAAATAATAGATAAAAGAAAATGAGAGAAAAGTATTACAATTAATTATGAATCATAGTGATAATGACCTGGCAAAAAACAAATTCCCTGTAGCGAAGCACGGATTTTCAGCTAGTAAAATCATAAAATTGAAAAAATTACACTTTTACAGGTTTAATAATTACTTCATAAAGGTTACATTTTTTGTTTACTGGACAGGAAAATAAGTTAACACCTTAATCAGCTGTCTAATTGTTGGATATTATTGTTGTGACGTAGTGAGATTTCTCTAATTGTAAATTAGCTGTTAGTTGTAAATAAAAAATGACTACAACACTCTCCACAACTGTTCGAAGACATTTAAGTTTTTTATTATTTAACACTTTTAAAGTAATATCTCTCATTTAACATTTTAATTCAGTATGGGAAGGTTAGAGCTTCAAAATGCTATAATATAAAACGTTATGAGCGTAGTTGAATGGAAATAACATGGGAAATTTTTGAGACTTTTATTTTATATAATTTTACAAGCTTAAGTGAAGGAAATGATACATTTTATATTTTTGAAGAGTATTGGAATGTTTGGGCTTAAGATTTATGAATTTGGCATGAGACCAAGTTAACTGGTTCTCCCTACAATACTTGCTAGGTTAGTTAATTCATACAAAAAGTTTTAAAATTTACATAACATGGCGTAATGTTTTAAACGACAGTTATTTTTTAAATACAGTGATATTTTGTATTTTTATATTTATATATAAATGTGCAGCGTAAAACGTATACGATGAAACTTAATTTTCCTTCAGCTACTTATTAAAGTGTGTTTTTGCACACACAGACCAGTGCGCAAACTAAACTACATGTGTTCAGCGTCAAGTAATTATACCTCATTGTTTTACTTTGGCGCAAGGCTAAACAGCTGATGTAGTCTATGTTTTGAAAATTTTTATTGCTGTGGGACTATCCTCTGTAAAACAGATCTTTTTAAAAACTAAAACACTAATTTAAAATGTAGCTGCAGGAAAAATGATGTGTGTATTACGGGTGCAAAGTTGAATTTGTCTCCCACAGTAAATTTTAACGCCCGAGGCGTAGCCGTCAAATGTTTATCTCGTACGACAAACTCAACTTTGCACAATAGACTTAAAGGGTCGATAAAAATTTCCTTAGCGAATTAATGTATAAGGTACAAATGTTGCCAGAATTTCCATTACTTTGAAATAATTTATCTCTAATTTTACGAAAGGTTTGTTTAACAGTAGGCCTAAATCCTACCGTTTCTTTTTAACCTTTATTAAAACCACTACTGTATCGTAAACTTAATAATGCGATTTATAATTAAAAATGTTATTCGCCATTTTTTAGCTGTTCACTATCATCTTTAATGTTATTTACCATTAAATTGATTTCTTATTCATCCTACACAATAAAGTTAAGTACACCAAAAATATAGAAAACACTAATATACTCAGGTTGTTTGATTTAAATTATTATTAGGTGTACTGTATCTACAAAATTGTATTGCTAATGTGTATTATACACTATTACATTCTTAGTACTAGTACTTCTGTGAACAGTAGACCTCGCTCGTTGAAATAACAAATGTGGTTTTGAGCTTAGGTTAAAAAATAGTGTACCAGTAAGGAAGTAAGTAGAAGGTCTAGAAAAAATACCAAACAGTTTGACTCTAAATAATGTGTAGGTAGTGCCACAAAGAAACAAAATAAATTATAGAATGTAGGACTACAACTCAGTAAATGCGACGCAACGCCAATCGGGCTCCTTATCTCGGCTCCCCCTCCACAACTCACTCACAGTCACAGCGACCATACTGACGTAGCGCAGAAAAGAGCAAGACAGCAGGTAGCGCGCGCGCTCTCTCTCTCTCTCTCTCTCCCTCTCCATAAAATTATAAGGTTTTATGAAGATATCTAAAGAATAAACGTATAAAAACATGGTTAAAATACAAAAACTTGTACGATTTTTAACTAATTTTAAGTTTGCGTCCATTTTGTCAGCTTAGAGTTAGAGATACGGAAATAAATCAAGAAAACAATTTTGTAGAACATCAAATTTGCTACCCGCAAAATGTTATTAGTTTTTCAATTCGACTTAAGGTTAACCCACTTTGGAAAAAAAGCTTACACTGAGAAAAACGATGCGGCCGCCATTTTTATTTTATTTAAGGGATTAAAAATGAAAAATGGAAAAATCCGTATATTACATACATTGCTCTGCCTAGGAATAAGGAACATTCATGTAAAAAATCGTGACAATCGGTCAAAGCGTTTGGCCGTAATCGTGAGACAGACAGACAGACACTCAGACTAAATGCCGAACGGTCGAGCTAAAACGGAGACATCGCTTCGTTCGGTCAATTAAACTGTAGCCTATGCCTGACTCTTTCCATCGCATATTTTTTCTGTACACATTTTCTTTGCTTTGTTTATGAAATTTTTCAATTTATTTTGTGTTAAATTGTCAAAACATATGTGTGAAGAAAGGAAGTGTTTGGCTAGAGGTCTGCCTTAGTGGGTCAATGAACTCCACTGGGGAAATAAACCTTCAAGTAGGTCTATTACTTGCAAACTTGGAATTTTCTTTATGAGGATGTACACATGTCATTCGATCTCTTCATTTTACTTCGTATAAAACGATGACGTGCAAAGTAATATACACTCAATACACACTCCAACCTCGATTTTTGTTCTTTCCCCACACTTCAAAACAGAACCGTTGCCAATTTTACATCAGGTGTGCATTTGATAGCTTCTAGAGCGATTGTTCCATTTAGCCGAAATATTGATCGACTTTCTTCCTACCATTTAATTCAGGCTCAACTGATTCGTATATTGGGAATGTTGTTCTAGCGAGATCGAGATGAGTTACAATGAAATGAGGTTTAGTGAATAAATACATATAAATATATAACAAAATATATTTAAAATCAATTATAACTTAGAATCTCCTGCCTCCATAAAGTAAATGTTAAAATATGTGTATAATTACTGTAAGTAGGCATGTGTTTAGTTCTGAAAATAGTACTCATTGGAATGTCTTGTTTGAGTTGACCATCTGGCTTTATTGGTAAATATTTACATAATTTAAGCTATCGTTGTTTATTTAACCTTTATATTAATGTCCTACGATGTATAAAATGGCAAACCTTGCCACACAAATTACGACCTATTTGTTTAGCGCAGATTTACTTTAATCTGTGTAATTAATTTGCAACAAATAATTACTATATAGACTTGCATTAAACATTTACCGATTGCAATAAAAATGTATTTTCGTGTTAGTAAAACAGCTGTGAACCACAATTCACGACACACTGAATCAAGTCGGTTAACCGCGAACGTTTAAAAACTACTTTTTAGAAAGATTTCATGTCCCTTTCAAAACTTCTATAGATTATAATATACCTGGAAACCCCTGCGTGCTTCTCACGCAAACCTTCTACCTCCTTCCACTCATATATTTTAATAAAGGAGAAGGATTGATCCAATTCTCAAAGCCAAAGTGGTAAATAATATATTAAATCAAGTTATGTATTAAGTTTATAATATATCAGTAGTTATAATAAAGATTCAAAATAATCAGTATGACTTAGGCCTACTCCCAAACGAAACTATAACCTAAAGATAAAAATTAGATTTAGGCCCTACAAATCATTTCAATATGTGAAATCAACTGTTAATGGAAATCCCACTGATAAATATCTTGCATGCCATTTTAAATTGTTTAAAGTTAGGGGACACACGAATTGCCACAAATTTTGGGTCCATCTGAAACGCACGAACTGCCACAGTCATTAGAGGGGATTAGAAAGGGTCAACTCGCAAGATAAGAAACACACGAACTGCCACAAGGGTTCGGTCAGGTAGCGGCTCCAAGTGAGGGAAAAACGGGAATTATACTCCCTCGGTTACCCCCATCCCCCCCCCACATACTTGTCTTCTTTTCTGGTATTTTCGAAGGCATTGAACAGTCTTGTTACATACCTAACAGTGGGAAGATGTCTCTTCCGGAATTTAGTGTGGTGTTGAGTGAAAGGGGTCAGGAGTGTTTGACTATTAATGGGTTTAGATTTGTTAAACAGTATGTTTATAATTGTTCTATGTTAGGTTAGGTTAGGTTAGGTTAGGTTAGGTTTATTAACTTCGTGCTATGTTAATAACAGTTATTTTTAAAGGATTCTTGATACTAGAAACTATTAAATGCAATATTGATTGGAAATAAAACGCTCCTGTTGCAATATTTTTTTGTCTCGATGCTGAGCTATCACTTCTTTGACTTCTTGAGGCCGATTGAAAACAATGGTTATTACTCACAGCCTTAGCCGTTTTTCCCTGACTTATGTTTGAAATATAAGTAATGTGCAGGAATATCATCGAGGGATAACCGCGGGAGTATAATTCCCGTTTTTCCCTCACTTGTAGCCGCTACCTAACCGAACCATTGTGGCAGTTCGTGTGTTTCTTATCTTGCGAAATGACCCTTTCTAATCCCCTCTAATGACTGTGGCAGTTCGTGCGTTTCAAATGAACCCAAAATTTGTGGCAGTTCGAGTGCAGCCTAAAGTTAAAGTATAAAAGTAAAAGTTTTTATTTCGGGGTGATTTAGATTTCTTATTGGCTTCGGGACGGAAAATTGTTCACTCCATGAAACTGGGATTAATGTGTATTAAAAAAGTTTTTCCAGAGTTTATTTAGTAAGAACAACATCACAAAAAATATAAAGCTTTATAAAATACTAAATGCACTTAATCAGTGAGTGAATCGAGTGATGTACACGACTCGACGTTACCCAATACTCTTCTTGTAAGAGTTCATAGTGGTTTAAAGCACGTCCGTGCGACCAGACTTTACATGCTTCTAATTGAGCTACACAGCTAATTGTATAAATGTGTGTACTTTACACAGTTATCACGTTCGCAGCAAGCATATCGATAATTAAAACATTCTCGAGACAAGTCTACGAGTGCATGCTTTGAATAACAATCGGTAGATTAAAGTGAGGTTAGATTCCCCTAACTAGCTCATCAAAATAAATTTCATTGGAAAACTTTTTTTATCATTATGAATCACTGACCGAGCCAAGTGTATTGACATTTCTTTACAGAATAATACATTATAGATGGCGCCGGTTGATTTTGCCGCCATGTTGTATAGTTTATATTTATAGGTTTACCTGACTTCATGTAGTATTCATTATTGCGGGGAGAGACATGTTTTTAACATGACTTAGATAGTTAGCGATATTTCTAAAGAAAATGGCCAGACGGAGTTATCACCGTATCTCACAAACCGCTGAACCGAATGAACTGAAATTGGGTACGGCTGTGGAAGTTCGCTATATGTTCTAGGCATTCTCCAAGCAAGGAATTTTCTGTATCTCAGTGGACACGGAGGACAATTTGGAAAACCCCTGCTGAAAGGCCATTACTCCATATAACTGTTTTTGTTAGAAGCGTGCAATTTGGTAATACAGTAATATTCTTATAGTCCAATCAAATTAGGCGACAAAAGACTGATGGTCGAAAAAATTCCTACAGAGTTTGTTTTTGTATTCTCTTAAATTTCGATGTTAAAATATGTATATTAGTTTGACAAAATCCTAAAAATATATATAAGTATACAAATTCGAGATATTAAACGTCAAAGGTCACCAATTTTACTTTTCACTAATAACTCACCTCCTATGAAGTACGTGGATGAATGACAATATATAAGTTGTTGTAGAAAAAAATACTATCTACACATCTACACGATTGGTTATTTTCATGTTCACCGTATGTTTGACTCTTTTCAATATAGCCTATAGCGTGGGAAAGCAATTAATTTGTTTACGATATATAATCTTTATGATTTGTATAAGTTCTGTCAATAAATTTAAATATTCTGCAGAAACCCTTATTACATTTTGGAAAGGTATTGTTATGGATAAAAAAGTAATAATTAAAAAAAAAAGCAGTCGTGGGACTGCCTCAGAAGTGAAAACTGTCATGAATATAAATGGTTGGTTATATTGGTTTAATCTGAAATTTGAGAATTAGTTTTACCTTGACCGATTTAAAATAAAATCTAAAAAATAACATAAAAATGATTGTCTATAGTCAAATAATAAATAATAAATAAATACTATTATAAATAAATACTAAATAATAAATACGCACTTTATATAGTACTTAATACTTTTTAACCGAATATTTTAAAACTATTGTGTTCGTTCAGACCTAATTCTTTAAAAAGTATAAAAATATATGTCTTATTTAATTTTGTTGCTTATTAGTTTCATAAATAAGAAGCGCCAATCAATAAGAAAAAAATCAACAGGCAAAGGGGATATTATTTAAGAATTGTTTTATAAAATAAATTATTTACTTTTTAAAGATCAAAGTTCAACTAATATAGGAACACTGATTTGAATAAAAACCCCGAACCACAAAACAAGGAACAAAAACAATAACTAAACAACTAAATTGTAAGTTATGTTTAATACGTACCCTTATGTACATTTCGATGATATGGTCATCATCCTCTGACTTTAGTAGTGTTAAAACCCTCTGAGGATGATGAACATGTCATTTAAATGTACATAAGGGTAACGTATTAAACATAACTTACAATTTAGTTGTTTAGTTATTGTTTTTGATCCTTGTTTTGTGGTTCGGGGTTTTTATTCAAATAGTGTGATTATGTCGCCACAGTGCTCTTTTATTTGTTTAATATAGGAACACGAACATTTTAGAGCCATTACAGTAAAAATTGTCACAGTAGTGATAGAACCTTTCGTGAATTTGATACGATTCAATACTTTAAATAACACAGTTAGCATTTCAGCAGCCTTAGTGGAAGTTTTGGTAAGCGGGTTAAACTTATAGCATTCGTAAAAATGGGGGTTTGGAAATTTTAAAACTATTTTATTGCACCCTTCCATGTTGAAAATTACATTTTTAGTAGTTAATTTTATAAAATAAATTAGCTCTAACCAGGAAAATCTGATGACAGAGAATTACCAACCAAGAATATTACACTGGAACTCCATTTAGAAAATTACTCGTACGTTAGCTCTTACAAAGCCCTGGCAAGAGTCCAAGTATAAAATGAATTATTTTCCCCACAGCTTTGTTCGCGTTATTTAGCCATTATTGTTTTAAGAGACGATTTTTTTTATATTAAAATAAACCTCCTGACTTCCTTTATGCGAACAAATAGCTATACTAAGTATTACAATAAAACAACTTTTTTCCGAAAAAAAGGAGATTAAAGCTTTGACAAATTATTTTTATAAGTTCTGAAATACCGGCGTTAGGATACACGAAATGTCACGAAATAACCTAATTTTAATAAAATTCCAATAATATCGAGAACTGGAATTAATATATTGATTCTTATAAAATATATCCGAAGAGAATTCCATTGCCATCCCATGCTATCGTTTTATATATAAGGTCCCAAGTGTGCTCAGGACATTATGCATTGATTTAAACAGGATATAAATCACATGGCAATTAAAACTCTAGTAGAATTAATTTTAATTTAACAGCCGGATGTGTTACTGGGTAATTATAGCAATAAACGGAAGGCTATGAGTAAATAAAGGAAGCTGTAAACACAAAAATGTTAGCGCCTAGTTTCCTTATAACGAACCAGGCACTTGTATGCATTAGACTGTAACCAGATTAATTTGCTATTAAGATCCTCAACTAACGTATAATGTTATTGCACTTTAATTAATGACCTTTTAACATCTGTTGACATTTGATTTGAGCGTATACGCGGAAAACGAGCGGAACACTGCTGCAACGCAGATTGAATTTCCATTTGGTCTAATTATTGATATTCAAAAATCGTTAATTTGTATTTATGATAAAATCTTTACTACTACGTGAATACTTTTTAAATTTTAACTGACAGATTAACTGTTTTAGAATTAAATAATATAAATGTGTTTATAGAAAATGGAAACTAATGGTGTCTAATGATTCTTAATAATTTAATTTTCAGCTACAAGTAAATAATGATGGAAAGAGGTTTTATCGATACATATATTCATGATGTTAGCACTTAGTTGGGGGTCGAAAATTGATACTGTATAAAATATTCGAGTTCGAAAGTTGTAAATGAGGATGTACTGTTAGTGAACGGAGTTATGTTCTTCAAATATTTATACTTCGTAATGCATTACAAAGTTTAATCTAAGAACAGTAGAGGGTCATGCATTATAGAGACAAAATAACAATTTTCACAAACTCCAAAGAGAGCTTGTAATTAAAGATTTAACAAAATATTTTCTATTTGTATAACCGTGCTTGTTAAAACAAAAACAGATTTTTATAAAAAAAAATGTTTAGCTTATCAGTAGACCTACAAAAAATTATTTCTATAAGTTATAACTTAGCTGTAGCGCAAATGACCCTGAGGATGTCGACATTGCAGTTGAAACGAGTGTAACGAGTGAATGTGTTTTCGTGAGAATTGTGTTCTGTATTTTAATCTCAGAAATATTTTTTTCTTAGTTCAAGATCGATTTGTATATACTGATAATATTGGGCAAATATGAGGAGAATGTAATTATGTATTTCGAAGAAACAAATTTATCATCATTTTCAAAATTTCTTTATTTGGGAGGTGGAAAAAGGAAAGGTATAGTTTTATTTTTAAAAACAATACGACTTTAAACAATCTGAACGTGCTAAAAGTCTATGTTTAGAATTTGATAGCATCTTTAAATTAAAGCGTGATTGTTGATACTTTCTGGCTTTCGTTTCATTTTCTCATTAGCGGAAATTTGGTCTGAGGCTGGATTTCGTTTAGCTATTGTTTTAAACAATCCACAAAACCCCATCTTTCGAAACTATTTTAAACCAACTCTTTTTAAATAATTGCAGTTAAAAATATCATAACTTTCTTTAAAGTCTTTTCTAAAAATATTCTTATGATTTAATGACATATATTTAAGACGGACAGGAACAAATACTGAACATTTTGCAATTTGATTTGCCCATGGGGTTTAAAAAAATGGATTTATAGTGCACTTGAGAATGTGTATACTTTTATTCAGTACATTTAAAATAAGAAAACATAAAGTATGTTGTATGTATAAGGGTCAATATTTTATAAAATCTTCAAAGCAGCTAACACCCAAATATATACATTAGTTATGAGTGATTCGATTAATATGGTGCACCATTAACAAGCTTTAAAAATGAAAATGATTATTTTTTAATTTCTGGTTTGTATAGAAACTAGTTTTTATATTATTATACATTGAAACCAATAAATTCAAAAGTAAAGCCAAACAAAAGATTAGGACGGTTTTTTAAAGAAACCGCAAAGTAGTCTACTCTGTAGACATAATGGAAGCGTTGCTAACTCAAACGAACCATGCTTTACCTCCTAATGCGGGTTCCGTGTTTGTCCTTACAGTCGAGTTTGCACGTATTTTAACCTGTCAGTCTTATCAGGGGTTTATCACTTTCACTTTAAGAAATTGAGCCAACCACAGTTTGAAAATCTAACGGTATTTAACTTGCTTATCTAGTTTGTTTACTCTAGATTTCTGACCAATGTTATCCTATTTTACTTCTTTAGAATACATCGTAATATATAATTGATATTTTAGAAAAATACACCATTACGTTTTACTACTGAATTAAACTATTATAAAATGGTGTCAAACCAAAACAAACAAAATAGTAGTTGATAAAAAAGTTGGAAATAATGTTACTTTAAAAATATAATTTAAACTAAACTTTAAATGGTAACACTTTAGTACAGAAAGTATAATAAGTAAAATATCACAAAAAACTCTAAACAATTTAATTTGGCCTCCATATTATAGACCTACAATAATTAGTTGTTGCTTTTTAAATTTAGAAGTTTAAAGGTTTTAGTAAGGCAGATCATATTTGTCCTTTTTTGTACCTCCTGCAAAAATTGGGATTAATCCACTATAAATTGATTAAATAAAAACTAAGAATAACACATTGAAACAGTAGTATACTGCGATCAAACTTACTTGATAAATATTCTGCCAAGAACTGTCTGGTGGGAGGATGGTTTTTTGCTTCTTAATCCGTCGTCTTCTTCCTCTTCGTCCTTTTTGTCCTCTCTTCTCGGAATTTGCCGGGATAGGAATTATATCTGATTGTGGACGAGCTTTAAGTATTAACTCCGGTGAAGTTTTCGGAATAATAATTTCTGGACTGGGATCTGCGTCGGGTAATTCGTTATCGATAATAGATCTCGGTACACGTACATTCGTGTCTTCTTGGGGTAGTTGTCTTGCCATGTATCTGTTGTGACGGTAGTACGAGGTGTTATGCTTCGGCAGACTGTTGGTGATATGTTCTGGAGGCTTAGCTGTAGTTCTAAAGTTCTCTTCCTTCAGTGCCTTGACTCCAGAAGAGGAGGTACGACGTGAATCTTTCATGATAACATTTTGATTATCAGTAAATGGAATCATTTCCGGATAGTTATCTTCTTCGTCCGCATCATCTCCACGAAACAAGTGACCGTGCTTAGAAGACTGCAGCTTTTGTACTATAGCGTGAGTGTGTATCGGAGGTCCTGGCGAAGGCATGATACCTTCGTCGGTGACTTCGTTCTCCATACTATCCTCTGAAAATACAACGAGGAAAGCTGGAGGAGAGTTGTCTGTTGTTTCGCGAAGGAAATGCTTGGGTGACAATGTTTTCCCTTTTGGCGCCTCAAATTTGACCCCCAACAATATATCTGCCGAACGGGGAGCGAGAAGTAACTCCCTTAAGGCGGGAGTTATGTCGACCGCTTGCCAAGCCCCACGGGGTATTTGTGAAACTGGAACCGAACCCAGAGTCATTGTCCGTGCTCCGATTACTTGAAACAAACGGATTCGATAAGGGGGTGCTAACATCCGACGGTGGTAACGGTGATGTCTGTGAAGTCGCCTCCTATTGAGATGAAGTTGTGCAAGACGGACTTCTTCTTCCGATTCCACGCAACTCACGTTGAAGAATAGTAAATCCGT
>JAGFPH010001383.1:197614-214076 GCA_018207615.1 Philaenus spumarius
TCTTCTTCCGATTCCACGCAACTCACGTTGAAGAATAGTAAATCCGTTACGGCCTCCAATCCTGGCGGCTCTGCAACAAATTAAATTATTGGTGAAGAAAAAAACTAAGTTTGTTATTTGTGTTCAGAATACATCTAATTACAAATATTTACTTTTGTGTTTATACATTTATTCTGTTTAAAAGTCCTGCAGCAAGTACAATTTAATTGAAGTATTTTTATTATAAATGTATCACTTAATTTACCAAAGGTCTGTAGAATGTATCCTATTAAATAAATATTTAAAAATAAGAATATCACTTATTTCAGAATGAAAATTTACTTAAACATAATGTGTAGCATATATTTTCCTACAGATATTTTGAAACCAGGATTGAGGTGATAGATATAATTTAGAGTGACAGACAATCAATGTAACTGTCAGTTTAATAAGAATGTTTCAAGTAGAACCTAATAAACTAAATAATTATATTCAAGTTAATGAATCAAATAAATAAATAAAGTTAAGTGTTTTATTTCTATATTCGGGAAAAAAATATTTTACAAAAATGTATTGTTAGCTTGCCAACAATAGAGGTGATTTGTCCCTCGCTCTACGGCAGCACTGCATGGTACCAGTAATTTAATACTGATAACAAAAGGGAGGGTGTGTCATGTGGCTTCAGCTAGCAGAAGGGGTGCTCCAGAAGTAATGAATTTCTAAACAAGTTATGCAACGATTCAATATTTTCTTATTGATTATAATGGAAGTATTGTTGTTGTAAAAGATAGAAATCGTGATGGAAATTGTAGCAACGCTACACAGGCCTATGGTAGCAGTGGATAACATGTGCTAAGAACAACGGAGTTTAGAGTTTTTAAAATAGTTTCTGGGTGTAATAAAAGCAAATTTGAACGCAACCCCATTTCAATAATATATATAATTTATTTTTGTACGGAACCGATGAAAGATTCAGGCATTGGATACGATAGGAGCGACAGGTAGTGGAGGAGCCACCATACGAGCTACCAAAGGCAGGGCTACCAAAGGCATTTATCTTCATACCATCAAACAGTGAACTTATCAAATTACTTGTATTAGCGGAAGTTCATTATCTATAAGAAGATCTTTGAAACGGTAAAGGCGCAAAAGACGTTTTAGGGTACATCCAATTAAATAAATCGCTTCATCGATTTCTTATCGCTTCTTCGGAAATGTCTTTTTGAAGAATCGGGAATGTCCATAGAAGATGCTATTTCATCACACAGCTTGTTATTTTTAGTTGTATTCTTGAAATCTTTATTTCTATTATTCCATAAAGATATATATCCTTGCACTAAGGAAATTAAAACTTCACATTCTTCATCACAGAACTTTTTTTCCATATTTAAATAATAAAGAGTGAAATGAAACGTTCAACCTCCAGTGAGCGACTGACAAAAATATTTGTCTGGGTAAGGCGACAAGCTATCGCTCTGGATTTCAACGAATGGCGAATCCCAGAACTCTCCCACCGTAGCCACGTCTATGCAGCAAAGCCTAAACTAATTAACTTGGATGTCGTGCAACATCGCAAACCGCTCTTACTGTAGCCTCGACCTTAACCATCTAGTGATCTGGTTTTGTTTGGTTGCAGTGTCAAGGGGTACAGTTTATTCACACTCAGGAAATTAACAATACTAATATTTGGACAACTATTTCAAAATACAAAGAACATGTTCACTCGGTTTAAAGCTTCTTTTCCGTTTCCTAATACAGTATTTTGATACAAAAACAGCAGAAAAGTGAGGTTAATTTCATTTAAAATAGTAGAAGTTTAGTCTCCAGGATTGTGAAATTCAACTACCTGATTGATATTTGTCAATATCACTGTGCATACCAAATAATCACTTTATATAATTATGTGTGCACAATTACTCTTTACCTGATTACAATTCATTATGATTATAGTTATAATGATTATTATGATTAACTATAATTATTGATTATGATTACAATTCAACTACCTGATTACACGTTTGTCAATATCACTGTGCATACCAAATAATCACTTTATATGATTATGTGTGCACAGTTACTCTTTACCTGATTACAATTCATTATGATTATAGTTATAATGATTATTATGATTAACTATAATTGATTATGATTACAATTCAACTACCTGATTACACGTTTGTTAATATCACTGTGCATACCAAATAATCAGTTTATATAATTATGTGCGCAAAATTACTTTTTAATTTTTTTGTTTACTTACGTGTTTGTGTTTTATTATAACAATTTGCCGTATTTAACATTTAATAGTATTTTTGTTAAATGAACTATAATAAATCGGACAACGCACATGAAGGACCAATACACACACTTGTTGCTTCGGATCTAAAGCAATGACTACATATGTAGTCATTGTCTAAAGATTGTGATGTAGGCCTATATTCAAAACCAGTAAAACATTATGATTTTAACTATTGTTTAAAAGTTGATATCATTTAATTCAAACTTTAAATTCATTTCGTTTGAATTAAAAACAAAAAAAAAAAACTATCACTGTTTTTTTTTTAAGTTTCGTATTCAAACCGATAAGTTAGCCTACTATTATCGGTTGTTTTAACGTTTTAATGTATTCGGTCTTAAAGCTAGTAAGAAATATACAAACTTACACAGTTAATTAAAAACTATTAAACAAATATTAAAACATATTACATTATATTAAAATGTAATGTATTCTCAATGCATAACTGAATGTGTACAAAGTCTCCCCCGTTTATAAAAGCCGGAGGGTGTTCTCCTAATGAGCTAAAGCTGCAACCTGGGAATTGACGGTCTTGGAAATGATGACAAATTGATGTCACCAAGTTCTAATTGATCCGAGGTTTTAGGAATAAATCCTGAGGGATGACGGGGGAAAGTCGCAGGTGCTAACTCGACAATCCGCTTAGGGAACGCCCACAGTTGTTATTGTTTTGTCCTAAACCTGACTTTCTTGTTCAAGATTAACCAAACTTTGTTCGGTTGCAAACAATCATTAGTAACGACTGCTCGTCCTCTGTTAATGGCGAAATAATAGATTGTCAAACTTTTAACGAACTGATGAAATTCTGATTAATTGTGTGACAAACATTTGAACAAAGCATTGCTATACGTTCGTTGGAGGGAACAAACTTCCTCGAGACAAGTTTAATTAATGTAAAACTATTAAGTCGTCTGTTGTTTGTTGAGGTTTTTAATTAATGTATTGTAGATGATGTAAAATTACAAAGAAAGCTGTACTTCAACTCGATAACTAGACTCTTTAGAAATATTTGTTCAAGATCTTAAAAATGTATTCAACATTTTAATTTTGTAGGTTTAATTTCGACATACTCTAAGGGTTTGTAGAGTATCTATAGAGTTTGCAACTTCATTCTACCTACACAATACTACAATTTGCAAAATCAGGAAAATCAGAATGAACAGTACATTCTGTGTTAGTACAGTAAAAGTTAATTTTATAAATGGAAATTCAAACTTGTAAAAGAGAGCGAAAATAGTTACAAATGTGAGAATTTATGCTAAAAATGTAAGCTTATATAGATGTTAACGACAATACATTTAGATTTAACGGAAGATAAATACAATATACAATACTGAAGTTTTAGTGTACAATTGGAGTTTTTACTATAGATACCTGAATGTCTGATATATATAGATATATACAGTATGTCTGAATTTGCAACATACTGAAAGGCACAGAAAACGTGTTTGATAAAATATTTGTAATAATGTATATATGTAAAACAATAACTTGTTTATATAATATTAGTAGTTCTCATGTAATTATGCCATAGTAGGCTAGCAATCAACTGTAGTAAAAACATAAACTGCTCTATTTTACGAAGCATAAATAATTAAAGACCGATTACTTCTCATCGGTTGGACATTGCTTTCAAAATATTTGAAAAAATCACATGTTGTCTATACATTATTGGACATACAAATTTTGTGTGAAATTAAAGCTATTTCAATAATAACAGGTTTTATCGAATTTGATCTACACAATCATGTTTATCAAGATGCGTATTTTATCACTGATACAAGAACGGGTTGCACTTTCAAACCTGTAAATATGCTAGTCATAAATAAAACAGAGGACAGAAGCAAAAATAAAACAATTTTAATAGTAACGGCTTAAATAAAATGAAATAATTTAAAGAATAAATAATGTTTAAATTAAAAAGCAATGTAATAAAATTTGAAAAAAAATTGTGCTTTCTACAGAAGTACCAAGTTAGTAGTGAGTAATGCCCCAACATTTACGTGTTGCAATCTAAAAAATTGTATACGTAATATTAACTTTGAATTTTCGACGGTTTACTACCAATTTTTTAAATTTCAAACACAAGTGTTACTACTAAAAATAACCTAAAAACAATTGGAGTCAGATAAGATAGAGTTCCCAAGTAAATCGAGCCGTTATTTTCGGTTTTTGTTAAACAATGAGTGTTATACATACTCACCATAATACTAAAATATTAAAAAAATGTGTGATCGTGGGAATAAAGTTCATCACGCCTTTTCTTTAAATCCTAATGTAATTTAAATTTAGGTTAGGCTTAGACTGATGAACCAACATTTTATTTTATTAAATGTGTTGACAATGCATGGACATTTTACTGTGTTTACCACCTTAGATTTGAGGTTATAATTAATTCTACACCTGTATTGTAGTAACATTAAACGTATGGAAACAGTAATACTTGTATCAAAATATAAAATTATATTAAGTTACATTTCTAAGTTTGTATTACACATACTTTCACATATATAGAGTAAAACGGTCCTTTTTGCTACAAATTAGACGAGAGATAAAAATAATTTCTGAGCACGGCGTGGCGGCGGATGATCATTTAATTGTGGACAGTTGCCGGTTTACTTGGATAGATAACACGCTTATGATGGGGAGGGATGTTGGAATAGAAACACTAAAAGGCCTACTGGGACACGATTTATCCGGCTTCATCGGCAGACTAAAGCAGACTGGACCAGGGAGGCTGCAGCAGGGACCGGATGCGAAGGACGCTTCGAAATCAACATTAAGACAATGAGGAGGCATTGCCAATCTGCCAAGGACAATAGAAATTGACACTGGGCATAGTGGAAATGACGTTCTGCAAGTATTGTCTTATAACATAGCCTATGTGGTTTAAAGTCTAAGGTTAATGACGCAGATTTTTTTAGTTTGTTAAATAAGTATGATTTAGTTATTTTATTAGAGACTTTTATTACTGAACAGGATAAGAATTTTTATGTTTCAAGGTTTTTAAATTTTAAGTTACATTTTGATTTTGCAGTTAGAACTGCTAAGTTTGGTAGAGCTACAGGTGGTGTTATTCTTTGTATAAATCTGCAGTCAACCCTTGCTGAAAGGATTAGTTTAGTACAGTCATGACTTACATGTTATACGGGTTATGATGGGGACGTTTAATGAAAATTTGACACTTTTACCAGGCTATTAATTACAATAATTGGGAAAATGAATTTCAAACAGTGGTTAGTTATGTTTCTACAGAAGCTAGTAACAATTTAATAGTTATGGGCGATTTCAACTGTTGAATTGCTTCCGAACAGGATATTTCGGACACAAATTTAAATGTAAATATCAATGAGAATCGTAATTCAAAGGACGTTTTCTATTCAAAGGGGCGTAAAATTTTGGAGTTATTTGAAATCCTTGTGCTAATCGTTCTGAAAGGTAGGACAAAAAGCGATGGTGAAGGTGAATTTACTTTTATAGGATCAATGGGGATATCTGTTATTGATTTAGCTGCAGTGTAGATCAATTGTTTCCCTTCAGTTAAGGACTTTAAAGTGGTTAAACATTTGGGTTCTGATCACAAGCCAATCGAATTGTGTGTCAATGTCGGTAAACCTGGCGAGGGTGAAAAGGTCGTTCTGCCATTGATGCCGAGATTAAAATGGTCAGATAAGGATAGCGAGTGTTATAAGACAAAAATGACTGAAACTCTTGAGTCTTTTAATATAACGATAATAACCAAGACAATGTGAATAATATGACCGAAAACATAATCAAAACAGCTTGTTCGGGCCAGACTTTAATTAACAAACAGCATCTTAATAAAAAACAACCGTGGTTCGATTTTAAATGCTTGACTGCCAAGCGACGGGTTTTTAGATTATTAAGTTTGTTTCGTAAATCAAACTCCTCACAAGTTCAAATGGCTTACTTTGAAGCCAGCAAATATTATAAGGCATTTTGTATTGGTAAACAGAAGATTTATTATAATAATATTGTTAATGATTTGTGTCAATCTAGGGATGGTAAAAGGTACTGGGGAGCGATTAACAGTTTTAGAAACAAGCCAACAAACTTGGTTGCAAATATTAGGGCGGAGGAATGGATTCGAAACTTTAAGGCTCTGTTAGAGTTAGCTGTTAAGAGTTTTCTATGCTGAACCATTTATTGAAGATGATTTTCTGGATGCTGAATATTCCTTAAATGACTTGAAAGTAGTGCTGTCCAATTTGAAAGACGGAAAAGCCCCAGGCTTGGACTGGATGCCATATGAATTTTTAAAATACGGTTCAAAGGAGTTTTGCGCAAAATTATTACTGATTTTTAACGTTATTTATAAGAAGGGATCCAACCCAGACAGTTTCAAGAAATCTATAATTTTTCCACTCCACAAAAAGGAGACGTCAATTGTGTTGAAAACGGTAGAGGGTTGTCCTTTATTGATTCTATTGCGAAAACATTTTATAGTTTACTTGTTATTCGGATGAATGACTGACTAATCGAACGGTAAATAATAAACGAATTTAAGGTCGGGTTTAGAAAAGGATACTCTACCATAGATAATATATTTAGCCTAATTAGGATGATTAGTTTGTGCATAGGAAATAAAAAAGGCAAGAGTATTGTTTTTTGTCGATTTTTCAACAGCGTTCGACACTATTGATAGACGAGCATTGTTCTATAAATTGTTTTGTTTAGGTTTTTCCACAAAGTTGTTAAAGGTGTTAAGAGATATGTACGATGGGACTGAAGCAAGAGTGTGGTGTTTATAGAGATGGTGCCACTAGTTTGTTTGATACAAGTTCAGGTTTGAGGCAAGGATGTGTTTTGAGTCTATTGTTATTTTTTTTTGTTTCTGAATGATTTACCAGATTTTTTGGGATGGGGGCTGCAATTTCGGGGGTCCTTTAGTAAAGGTTTTATTATATGCAGATGACATTGTTTCGTATCTCCGACGGCTGCAGGTCTGCAGGAAATGATACACAGTTTAGAATTATTTTGCGACACATGGAATTTAATGGTTAATTTAAATAATTCTAATATTATGACGAAGCCTACTTAAGCTGATTTTAAACACGCCAAAATGATATCATTTTGACAGTCCACAGCCTGTGTAAAGTGTGATGGAAATCAGTCTTAAAAACCTGTGTATATCAAAGCTGTTGTTGTATTAGTCACATTACTTCTTTATTTTTGTCAGGTTTCAGAAAAAAGTGTATTTCAAAAAGTACGTTAAGTAAAGAAGACTTCATTGCGTATTTGAACGGGCGAGATTGGCTAAGTCTCTATAAATATTTGAGACAAGCGTGGCAGTATCGATGGTTTTTGGTAAAGGAATTTAATTATAGGGATAATGATGCTTAAATAAAGCTACTATACGATTTCTTATACTGTGTTTGGTTAGGTTTTGGTTTTCAGTTTCAGGTTAATTGTGATTTTGTTGTTTCATTTTATTAATATTGTGGGTTTAAAAAAAAATTGGTTTTGACTTTTTTGTTTTAGGAAGTCAAGTTTTCTTCTTAATGGCTATATTGAGAATGCTATCATGTGTATGCTTAGTTTTGTCAGCCATGGTTATTGCAGAAGTTTTTTATTTTACTTTTGTTAATGTTATTAATTTAGTTTCTTCTATTTTAGTTTTATAAATTATGTGATTGTTAGTTTTAGATTTCCTTTATAATAGCGCATAGCCAATAATTTTTATTCTTTGTAATTTTGTTGGTTTTTGGAACTTGAATTTTTTAACACGTTTTTATTAGTTCGGTTTCCGTCATGTCTGTCTATCTGTCCGGGTGGAACTTTGCAATCGAGTTTAAACTAACTTCCCGATGAGCTAGAGACTTGAAATTTTAAATATAGGTCAGAACTGGATGACAATACAAAATTCAATCGGAGCTCGGTTTCCGTCATGTATGTCTGTCTGTCTGTCCGGGTAGAACTTTGCAACTAAAAAGCAGAAAATAATACATTAAATAAAAAACAATTTTTAATATATCACGTTTTTAAAACGAACTAAAAAGTATAAAATAATTTTCCGTGGGCCCTTCTAAAATTTTGAGGGCGAATTTTTAGTGGCTTTTATAAAACTTGAGGATAAAAAAACGTGGGGCGCAGCCAGTAGATAATCCGGATAAATTCACAAACAATTTCATTGCATTGGAAATGGGATTCATTGTAATGTAATTTATTAGTTAGCCTACACTATTTTTGTGTAAGTGTGTAGTATATTAATTAAGAGTGCCAACCCAGCAGACGGTCTACGGACCATAGCTGAATGAGTGTTAATTGAAACGGAATCGGTTTAAAATGTAATTGTGTCTCTAATAAAACACTTATTATTTCACGTACTTTCCATTTCTTGAATCTACATTAGAAAATTGCATTAGTCAGATAATTTATTTCATTTTTAATTGTTAAATAGGCCTACCAGCGCTTGACGATAATATCCAAACTACGCCCTAGAACCGAACGACTCCTAACTTAAGTTGATGAACCAAAACACACATTTTCATTTTCTATTTGCCAACTCCTACCGCAAGCCGCGTAAAGGGATTTCGTTTCAAAAAATGTTTTGTCTAGATACGTTTCATCTCGCGTTTTACCACAACGTAAATTATTAACATTGCATTATGTTATATAAAAGTAGCATTAGTTTTCTACAACTCCATGATTATGCTACAGTGTTCAAGTTTAAAATCATTATTAATACGCTACTAAGAAGATAATGAATCAGTGCAATTGAATTAAAAATACATTGTATGTTATCTAACTAAAGTATTTATAGATAGTACTTTGTTCTGTGAATATCTTATCTCCTACTGGGCTCGTATGAAGTAACGATTTGTGACTGATTATATACAAGTCATACTATCTGAGAAGGTAAGTCTCGATTTGATAGTAAATAATATTAAACTAAATATCTCGAGTAAAACTTTTGAAAACGCAACAAATTCTACACAATTTGTTATGTAGGCCTAAGTGTTTGTAAACCCCCAATAATTTGTTTCTAGCTATCTATAAACACTAGGCATTAGGCTGGAAACATACTGCATGAAACATTTTATAAATTAATTGGCTAAGGAATTTCTTTCTTGGCCCTTTACGTCGTTATTTTGCAACCAATTTGTACAAATGAAGTGTCTTTTTGAACATTTTATACTGAATATTTACAGAAAAATAAAAAAATAAATTACTATATTTTTTTAAATAACTGACATTTAAAATAATTCCATTTTATTTAAGTGGGAGAACTGTTTGGTAGGAACTATCCCATAGTTTGGGAGAACCAATTAACTTGGGCTCATGGCAAATGCGCCAATTTAAGCCAAAACATTCCGATACTACTAAACGTATAAAATGTATAATTTTCTCCATTTAAGTTTAAAAATATACAAAATATGAAGTCAAAAAATTGACCATATTATTTATATGGGAGACATTTTTGTCTAGAGACTCGTCCTTGTTTGAGAGTCTCACAACAACACATTAGAGTAGCTAAACGTATTCGACAGTGTGCACACGCGGTGTTTATTTGTGATATTTGTGTAATGTGTATATGTGTTATGTTGTACTGTGAATTGTTTTAATGCATTAACGACCTCAACAGAGTGAAATTCTGAAGATGGAATTACTTCCGAAACGCGTCAAAAATCAATTTATGTAAAGTAAGTAATCTACTTATATTACAATAAGTCACACAGACGGACATAATTATCCTTTTAATCTAAGTGACTTGGATACAAACACAATGAATTTTAAATTAATAATGATACTAAGAAAAGTTAAACTAGATTTGTATTTTGTCGCTTTCTGCTAAGGGTTGAAAATTTGATTACAACCCCTAAAACAATAAATATTAATCGTTATACTTTCCTTAAAGCTAGAGAGCTGAAATGTTGTACATTTTTCTCACAAGATACGTAGAAAAATTAAACTAGATTTGCATTTTGTAGCGTGCTGCTAAGGGGTGAAAATGTGATAACAACCTCTAAACAATAAATACTTAATTGAAACGCTAAAACATATAAACTTATTTTTGTAACTCTCTCAACTAACGTCAGCTGTTCAGCTGCTGATGGAATTCATTATGATTTCACTCGAAAAGTTATCCGATGTAAATCAACCTTATTCTTATGTGTGAAAAGTTGCCGACCATATAACTCATGGTGTATGTTTCGTCATGAATTTTCAAAATAAGTGTTAGCAGAAATTTAAAAAGTAAAATGTTTCATTAACAACTACTGTATAGGTGTTTTTCGCTGGTTAAATCATTAAAGGTATAAACACACATAACTGAAAGAAATGCTGGCGGTAAAAAGATCTACAAAAGTTCGTAACTGCATACTGTCTTTTTATTACACTTGTCTTACAATAACCATTTTAATTACTAACAATGTTTCAAAAACTGCTGTTTCGGTACCTTTTATTGCGTTCACTAACTCGTCGCAGCAAAGGTGAGTTGGTTGTATCTTACATTAACTTGCGAACTGTTTTACGATTTTTGTGAAAATGAAACGAAAAACTGGTTTCCTGGTATACTTCCGAAACTTATTACAAAACTATCTTTGTAATTTGTGTTGATAGTAACCTACTAGCTAAAGTAGCACTTTTTGTTTTACATCTCTTATTTATTTTTAATTTTGTGGTTTAAAAAAATGGTTTAAACTATAAATTTTAACTGGATTCGTCATTATGTATGTTTTCATATTATGTTTTAATAAACTTATATGATTAAATGGTTCATGTTTACATTTTTATAGTACTTAAATAAATAATAAAAACCCTGATATTAAAGTAGGGCTTTGTGAGTCTTTAATTACAGTGGTGGGGTCATTTTTCAGAAATTTGACGTATTACAACAAACGAATTTTGAGACTATTGTCTCACTATTGAATAAACATGAAAACAAAAGTGTTGAGTTATACATTTAGGAATGATAAAAGCACATATCTGTAGAATTGATTGCATCTTACCGCTGCACGAAGTGAATACGTTCCCCAGATATTCAATCACATTTAGTATTGCATCATTTCAACTCCTACTAAACTTTTCAACTGAAGCCTGATTTGAGTTTTAACAATATTTAATCGAATATTGTGCCTAACTTCCCAAATCTGTAATTTAGATGTAAACCTCTAATATTCTATATTTAGATTACAAAACTTTGCCCTTTACTATCTTACCAAATTTAGTATCAGAATACAGCAGTTTTAACGACATATTTTAACAACACGGTACAGTCTTTTATACAAATATCAATATACAAAGCCACTGTATTTTTCACGTTTAATCACGTGGTAGGCCTAAACTATGTTAAGTCACTTTTGGTTTCAATAAGTTTAGTAAGCTACATATGAAATTTAAACATACTATGAGTCGATTTCTTTGAAAATATTAATTTGCCTAGATAAAACAATGATTGCATTCGGTCGCACTGGTTAGATCCACCGGTAGGTTGATGACGTCAGAGTGGTGGATTTTACCAACAACTGTGCCGCCGAATGCATTGGTAGAATGTAGTGGTAACTGAACGCTGTCAAATTCGTAAGGTACATATAATAACACTACCTATCAGATAAACGTCAAATTTCTTTGATCAAATATTTTACATGAAAGAAATTTGACGATTCTTTGACATGTCGTGTTAACTTTAACAAAGATTTTCAAATAAGAATAAAGTACTAAAATATTATAGTACGGATTTTTTAGGTAACCTCCTAACCTCAAAATAATATAGGTTTTTTTCTGTTTTCATGGAGTGTTGAAGCTATGAAAACTTCAATTTTTCATTATGAAAAAGAATATTGTTAGTGGAACATTTACACGAATACTTACAAAAACCGCGATGTAAGGCAAAAACCTTTAGAACAAATTATAAATAATGTTTTGCAGTCTGTAATATTGGGGTTGGCAGCATAGCCTAAGTTTATGTTTTTTATAAAACATTAAAGAGACTTTCATTATGTTTACTTTATTGTAAATGTAGGCTATATTTACAAGTTTTTTAAGATTAGTTTTTGAAATCTTAAAACCCGTTATTATATGAATTACGATCTTTCAACTGTAATTTTGTAATAATAATTAGTAAATAATAAAAGTATTAGAATAAACTGAAACATAACGCCAAAATACATCTAATTAATAACAAAACGATCAAAGAAATTGAACAGGTGTAATATGTAGTCCATTCTTTGACAAATCTTTGTCAAAGATTTCATCAAATATCTTTGATAAAAGTTTGACCAAATATTTGACGAATAACTTTGATAGTGTAATATGCCCCTAAGTTACGGTTTTTTCCGCCATGATTTCTACCGTTGTGGTAGATGATGTATCGCTAATTTTTTGCTGTGGAAAAAATGGCGTCCTATAGGGGAAGTGACGTCATATACCGAAGTCCGGTTATAGTAAAATTCACCTCAGAGTGAGGCGGAAGTTCAAGCCTACCGAGGGTCAGCACGGTCGACTGGTTTCCGCTCTACTCCGACCTGAATTTTAATTTTTTATAGTAGCGTTATGCAAACTTTTTTTATAACAAGAAAATATAAAAATAAATCACATAACGTTGTGTATCACGATCGTCTGTTTATTTTGATACCAAATTTGAAGTAAATCGGTAAATGTTGAGTAATTAAACACCTTCAATAAGATAGTTACATTAAAAGCTATGCCATTTAATTACTCAACATTTACCTATTTACTTCAAATTTGGTATCAAAATAAACAGACGATCGTGATACACAACGTTATGTGATTTATTTTTATATTTTCTTGTTATAAAAAAAGTTTTGCATAACGCTACTATAAATAACTAAAATTCAGGTAGAAGTGGAGCGGAAACAAGTCGACCGTGCTAATAAGTCTCCCCCTCGGGAGGCTTGAACTTCCGCCTCACTCTGAGTTGAATTTTACTATAGTGGTATTCGGCTGCACCAAGGCCGACTCTAGAGTCGGCCTTGGCTGCACTGATACCTACCGGTAGCTACCTACCGGTGGGTGCGGCCTAATGCACCTAATCTCTGTCACCCCACACCAATGAAATTCTCTCTTTACTTGTTACTTACAATGCGGTAATTTATTATGATATATTCCTATTTATATGAAATATTATTGTACTATTTCCTTTTATACCATTTATAGCTAGAATCTGATCTTCATTCTTCAAAGGTTCTTTCGTCTACTCAGATAAACGAATTTACAATGTTACACAAAAAATAAGTTTAAAACATTTTAAAACTTTGTAGAGATTCTAGATTAGGCGTACTTATATTTAGGTAGTTAGGTAGTAGTTGACTTGATCATAAGTTATTAAAGTGTATTAAATGCAGTTGCAGTGGTACCAGAACTTGTGTAAACTTTCATTAGACATTCAAAGTTAAATTTTAAAATAAAATTAAAATTTCATTAAAATGTATGATTATTATTGCAAGTCAAGGAAGAAAAATATTTCAAATGGTAATTTAAAATCCTTAAGTCGAATACCAGGCACTTACAAATGTAGCTTATAGTGAACGTTTATAAATTATATATAATACTAACTGGCTCGATCCGGCTTTGCACGTATAGACAAATCAAAGTTAAATGTATATTAACCAAAAAAATATCAATAAATATAGACTATGTTTCTTATGGGGATTTTTAGTAACTTTGACACCCCCCTAAAATTTCGAATTTTTTGAAAACCTTTCTTTGCGAGCACCTAGGACCCTAGAGGAAGCTACATACCAAATTGCATTCCAATCCTTTAGGTGGTTTGTTTTAGTAACTTTGATACCCCCCCCCCCCCCCCCCCCCTGAAATTTCGATTTTTTTAAAACCTTTTTTCGCGAGAACCCACGGCTCCAGAGGAAGCTACATACCAAATTTGCATCCAATCCGTTCGGTGGTTTTTGAGATTTCGTGATGAGTGTGTCAGTGAGTGGTAATTGGATTTTATAGTATAGATGTATTTAAAGATTCCGGCAAGAAGAACCATTATGGCCAAAACTAGCGTCATTTGTCAAAGATTAATTTTTTAGTTAAAATATTACAACAGATTAATTAACGACAATTCATTAGTTTTTCAATATATAAAATAATGTTGTGATTAAGGAATTAGAAACTGTAATCAGTAACTGTAGGCCAACCACATTAGTGCAGTCCATTTCGTTAATCACTCATTGGTGTTGTATTTGGTAATGAATAGAACCGGCTTAGGAATTTGTTTATTTGTTGTTAAGGCTTCATTAGCAGTGTTATTGATGAAGGAGAAAGAGAAGAAGGGGAGGTGTGGCAGACCTCCCAAAGTGGCCTGTCTCTTCACTCGCCACTTGTAGTAATAGTTTTCAATTAGGCGTACCAGCTCAAAGTGCTTCCCGAGCTTTCCCACAGAGACGTCATAAATCAGGACTACCAACATTATTTACCTCTGTCAACAATTGCCTCCGACCTTTACAGAAAACCCTTTTGTTTCAGTCCTGAAAACATCTTTATTTCAAGAGTTAACAATTACTACTGTCTGGGAAGTAGAATCTGGTCGTGATTTATTGCGTACTACAGCTGATATCTCCGGCTATAGGCCTACTAGGGAGTCCAAAGAGTGCCGACATGGGTTTCAAAACTTAGAAGGCAACCTTAAGATTATAAACCCTTTTCCCTTAGGAGAAGAAAATAAACTCCATATCAGAAATTAATTTTAGCTGTTACAAATTTGTATTGCATTGTTTGGTTTGCAAAATGCATTACCCCGGTTGAAACCTGTTTGATGGCTATTATAAAGAGGGTATTTGAAATTTTGAGTAAGTTTTTTTATTGTTAGACTAAAAAATCTCTGTACAAAATTTTTAAATATTTAAAGGCTACCGTGGTACAAAAGAGGAGATTAAAACTGCTCAAAGAAAAAAATGTACTTCTCATAGCCATAAGTTTATTTTAAATTACGGTTTTTTTTGAAAGTGCGAGGTAAAAAAAATATTTAATAATAATGATTGCTCCAGACAAATATTTGAATGGCATGTTCACGAATGTTTGCTATTGTTTGTCGTCTACACATATTTTTTCTTGCAATCATATAAAGCCGAATGTTTTTCGAAAAACTAACAATATTGTTGAGATCTGTAATCTTAAGGTATATGTACTTCCTTTAGTCAAGTATCAGCAATTTCAGTTTTTACGGAATTTTATTAAAATAAAATAAACATGTTTATCAAGTTACTATTTGATTACATTTAGGATTAATAAAATTACATGCAATATATTTTACTTGAAAAATGTTTAGATTTAAAATGTCTTTTGATGAATCTTTCTTGTTCGGTAGGATTGACTGAGGGGAGTGGGCAGTTACAAGATATCCCACAAGAATGATGCAATCAAATATGTTCGATAACATAAAATAAATCGAACTCGAATAAGTGATCAACCCAAAACTGACCAATATGAATTAATTAGTAAACCTTACTAATCGACCTTAATTTATAGAAAATAAATCTAGGATAATTTTATATCTTACTATAACTTTACTATTAAAATTGCGGCAATATCACACAAAAATGTATAAATCCTTAAAAACATACTTACTGATCTTAAATTATAGTTAATCAACAGAAATGGATTATTTTGTATCAATGATAGTTTTTATTACCTAAAATAATAATGTTGAACGTTTCGGAAATGGCTGTAATCATTTTTTAATTTTTTATTACTAGTAAGCTAATAACAGGTAAATTTTTTTTAGGGCTAAATACGAAACAAAATGAAGAATTCATTGGTGTAATTTATATATATATTAACATTTTTATGTGTCTTCTGAAGTATTGCAAAGAATAGAAGGGTAAGGGAACATTTGGGTCCTCTGATATGTGTTAAATTCGCCTACGAATACTGAATGAATACGAATTTTGTATACATTGTAAAGTTGATGAATAGCAACATTCGTAAACTAACGAGTAATCCTGGAGCGGCATTAAAATTAAAGAGGACTGGGACAGAAACAATCAAATTTAATGAAACAATCTGTTGGAACCTACAACAAAGTCTTAAAGAATTAACCGTGTCCGAATTTTCCCGCTTCCATAAAATAAAAAGTTCACGAGGAATTATAATCAGGAGGTTTCTCTTCTAACACCCGAGGGTGTTACCGACAAAGACTATATCTTCAGTGTACAAACAGGGGGTTTGGATTTGTTTACACCGACATTTTAATGTTAATTC
>JAGFPH010001383.1:214176-243231 GCA_018207615.1 Philaenus spumarius
AAACAGGGGGTTTGGATTTGTTTACACCGACATTTTAATGTTAATTCTCAAAATACTTAAAAAAAAAACAAGCTCTGAGAAAGATGGTAATTGTCGCCATAATTTGTCTCTCCTGGCCGCGTTGTTTGTGTAATTAGTGAACCCGTATGACAATAAAAAGCGCCGACAGGTATAATCTCATGCGTTTAATATTTGGAACTGGTATAGAGTAACGTATAATTTAAGAAAGACAGAACGAATCGAAATGACATCGCAGGTTTGAAGGGTTCTGGCGGAAGTATGGTGGCGCCACCTTCTCCAACAGCTTCTCGGAAACCCATCCCTTAAGCGGCAAAATATTTGACAAGACCAGTTTCCGCAGTTCTACCCATTAATGTAAATGATTGACCGTTCATAATATTGACACTCCCTCAACAAATATAGGCTATACGTAGATTATCTTCACGCCCACCTACTTGGTTTCTTAGCTTTTTGTTGTTTGTGCAATGTTAGCGTGAAACGGACAACAGAGATTAGCGTTCTTTTAATTTGTGCTTTAAAACCAGCTAACTCACAATAATTTAAAATTACACATTGAAACTTATAAATTAGTGTTAACGTACTGCATTTATTTACAGTTTCTATTTTTAAAATGTGTGATATTTAACCTCAACCTACAACTTACTTATTCCTAATATTAACAAATTAATAACCTGCTTTGATGTTATGATAAAAATATCATTTTCCAGAACTTTGATTTTCCATTACTTTGAAACGAAGGAAGATACTAGGCTCTAGTTTGCGCCATTTTGATTTTACCTTAATAAGCTTTTCAATGGTGTATTACATGACCTACCTTATATTTGAAATTTCAAACACACCTTCCCCCCTCAAGCCTCCCAAAATCATAAAAGTTCAGATATGTCAAACAATTTGTCCTATTATGCAACACAAGATATATACAAAGTTTTGTTATAACAAAGTTATTTTCAATAACAAAAATAATGAAGGGGTTAAAGGACCTTTATGAACACTCTGTATATTTCCTAGGGTTTAAACAACAACGAATATTAGAACGATTATTTACAAAATTATTTGCTAGGTAACGTAAAAATTATAAATATTAAAAAAATAATTAATATTTGATTTTTACAATTTACTTTCCATCACATACAAGAAGGCTACACAAAAAATAAATAATCCTTCATGCGAGCTATATTCTAACAAATAAATACCTACAATATATGTAAGCGCATTAAGGGGATTCTGCACCCAGAGGGGTATTTTTTAAATTAGTAAACAAGTTTAATTTTTTAATTTTTATTTATGTTCAACATATGCAAAAACTAGGATCCTAGACCTTTCACTGACCAATATTTAGTTTTCACTTGCAAAAAAAAAAATAATATTTTTTTCCCCGTAAAAAAGGTTAAAATTTGAATTTGATATTCCATTTGAACCATTGGGTCAATTATGATAATTTTTTTTTAATTTTGCAACTAGTAAGAAGTACTAACTTTTTATGCATTTTCATTTTCCTATTCTATTCCAAAAAAATATTACAAGCTTTTAAAATTTAAATTCCAAAAAATTAAATATGAACATTTTTGTTTTATTTTTAAAATAAGTAATTATTGGGTCTATGCAATTGATAATGCATAGGACTTTGTCTTATATAAAGGAAAATATGTGGTAAAAATTTCAGGAGGATATCTCTAACGGTATTTGAGAAATATCAATTTTTGTGTTAGAAAACAGGGCAAAACTCGACTTTCGGATATTCGCAAAAAATGAAAACCACACAACTTCAAGCAGTACAGTAGGCTCTGTAACTATAGACCTACACTTTTTATTCTTGTTTTTATATAACACCTTAGGCTATACAACTATTTCAAATAATGCTTATAAGTAGCCTACTGACTTACCATATAAACATTAGGCCAGGAATTATTGTAAGCGTTCAATGTACATGATTTCGTTGACCTAAAAACACTAAAACTTTAGCACTGCAGTTTAAATTTCCCCAGCACCATAAGTCAAACCCTCTACTTCTCTCAGTCTTTCTTCTTCTTCAATTTGAGCCATTCTCAACTTCCTTCTATACTCTTCATTTTGTTTGGATTTGCGACTTTTTGATAGCCGCAACCTACACTTATCAAAGTTTTTAGCTATCTTCCAGCTGTGCTTTCCGAGCCCGATGCCTGCAGCAGATTGGTTGTTTGTACAGGTTTTCAGGTAACCAGTGTTGTACACACTTATGGCCTGAAATACACCCACCTCAAGTTTAGTCTTGGAAGTGTATACAGTTTTGGGGCACTTAGACCAAATTACATTATGCAACGCTTCGTTGGCATTCTGGGTTTTGCCTCCTAAGCATCTTGTCAACAAAGCTTCTGTGGATAGTCTCTTGTATAGAGGTAACATTTCTTTTACCACACTGCTGGCTAGAGGTGTTTTTATATTCAACATATGTGAATCGGGAGCTCTTCCTTCACTAATTGCTCGTTGATAAAAACACCACGATTTATTTTCGCTCGGGCATAACCTATGAAGCGGCTATTCATCTGTGGACTGACAATGAAACAAAGTAGCAAATATGGCTTCCTTCATTTTATTTACATTACCAAGATTTTTCAATATGCCATTGTGATAGTATCTGGTCAACTTCTTTATAACTGGTTCAGTAAGGTGACCACGAGCTCTTCCGCCGACAGGAGTTGTGGTGTTAGCGCAATCTTTTACCAACTTTCTTAGGCCAGTACCTAACCTCTTCGCCACATGATTGAGGCACTCCACCTTCTCTATATTTTGGTCACCATAAATCTTTGCTTCGTTTAGGTGGATCAAAGTTTTCGCATCACCATCCGACAGCATCGTTTTGTACCGGAAGCCGATACTTTCAGATCGCCGCCACAATCTTTCAGCTGCTTCCACCTCCATTCCGGGTGATGATCCCTCATAGTTCTTATTACAAGAACTTTTATGGCTGTTATACCAGTCTTGGAACTCCTCGTTGCTTGCAGCTATGCGTTTTTTGGACTCACATGCATTGCAATGCTTGGATAGTACTTCGAAATCAATTACAAGGCCCGTAACAATATCTATACAACAGCCTATGCCATACTTTGACGTGAAACCACGTTTCTGCCATGTTCCATCATAGCTTACTGTTATATCTATAACTTCATCAACGCTGTCAAGTAGGCCGTAACATTTTCTTACCTCATTACGAGCCATTTCAAGAATATTATTGACCTCTGCTTGGGAAGACACATGTAGATCGGAAGTAATCTTCTGGAAAGTACGGAAATGCATCGGTTTCATGTTTAGGGTCATACAAAACATTTCACATGCTCTGTGCCCCTTTCCAATCGTTGTAAAGGCTCTCACTCCCCTATGATTGACATCAAAACATCCTTTTGGTGAGTTTGTAGTTTTTGTCTTTCTTGATGTTTGAAATGTTGTTTCAAAATCACATGCGGAACAGCTTATGTGAATAACTTTTGCAAAACCTTGGTTTGAAACTTCTTTCACAATCAAACTTTCAGAGTAACATACTTTACAGGGAAATGTAAGTATAAAATCTATTAGAAGTTGATAATCAACTAAATTGTACTCTGGGGCATCATTATTCATTGGAATTTGTTCATGATAGGAATCGTATAACGCAAACCCAGTAGGCTTTTCAATTGTACACATATTTGAACTTACTGACTGTGATTCTGCATCATCCATATTAGCACTAATTACATCCACTCTATTAGTATTAGGCTGTTCAATAAATAGTCCAACTCTGCACATACGACTAGGCCTGGTCTCCGAGTTAGGCCTAGCCTCTAATTCTGACACTTCATTTGGAACATTTTCCCAACGCTTCAAACTAGCCTGCCTGTTTCTTACACTCAAATTAGTTTTATATTTCTTCTTTCTTCCCATTTCAAAACACACACAAAACTTTTATAGGGATAAACAAATAACAATTAGGCCACAAACAAACAAATCACCAAACAAAAGTAACCTAGCAACCACAACAACAATCCTTATCCTTACAGATGACAGATGGTAGATTTTTTTTGATCATAATGGTAGCTTCAATAACATTATGTAGGAAATAGAGCAATTATTATCATAGAGGTATAATACATGTTTGGGAACATATCTCTTGTACTATATGAATGGCAGCACAGAATGCTGAGACTGGCTGCTTTAGAAACAAAACAAAGTTAACATTGAAAAATCATTTTTTCAGACAAAGAAATTTTTTTTTACCAAACTGTTGTGTTTTTATGGTACATAAATTAATAAGGAATAAATACAAATAATAAAAAAAAATAAAATTTTTTTGTAATTTTAGGTCGTTTTGGTTGCAGAATCCCCTTAACCAAAGTGAAGAATTTACGACGAATACCCTTTTATTGACCTTCAGCCCACAGACTTACCTCTTGTCTTAGCCGTCAGAATGTCATAATCACAGGCGGGGAAGGGGGAGAGGCTGGACAGGTTAAGATGACATAGAGGCTAAGAAACAACCCCTGTGCGTTTCCCTTTTCTTTAAAACCATAACCAACATTAAAATAATAGATGAATACAACTCGATGTTCAAACAAATTATATAGTCAGATATGTGTACATTAGATCAATTTACTTGGAGTAATTTTGGTAGTAATTGAAAAATAAAATGTATTTTATTATGAGCAGTTACAAATTGAACACGTTGATTTTATTTACTGAGAAATTAAAATTAATTTAAACAATAATATTTTTTCACTTAGTACTCTCATAATAGAGTTGTTCTCATAAACGGAGCTCCTATAGAAATTTGTTTATTAAATAAGCTCTATCCAAACTCGGGGTAATAGAATAGTGGATCAAGTCGCGTTTAGACGAGGGTATTGCTAAAAATGTTTTCGTTGTCAACGCAAAACGAAAATGTTAGTAGCAATATTAGAGAAATGTACGTTGATAGCATTGTTAGTTGAGCAGTTACAGTTGTTCTAGTCGATTTAATCGGTTGGTTGGAAAATTGTATGAGTGAAATGGGCTGGAACAGGGAGCTTGAAATTACTTTAATACAATTACTTAGAGAAAGCTGGATTCTTTTGTATCCAATCGAAAAGTTCCACCGCTAATAATAATCTAGGTGTGGAAACCTTTCCGGCGAATGGGAGAAAGGAACATATGAAAAAGATATGTCACTCGAGTTTTAAGTATATTTTGAATCTAAATATGTGGGCTTTGTAATGCGCCTGTATAAATTATTTCAGTTAGTACAATTTATAGTGAGTAGGCCTAGTGCTGTTAGGACACTTTTAAACCTAACAGACTATTTTTGAAGTTATACTTCTTTGCGCCCGTTGTAATCGGGATGGGGTGTCGGTCGAGAAACCGCGTCACGCGTTAGGAGTAAAATCCGGAAAGTACCTTTTTCATACCTTTTCTCTGCAAGAGATACCTCAAGAGTCTCGGTGGGTGAGTGGTTAACGCACTCGACTTCCACGCCAGAATCCCTGGTTCGATCATCCCCGGGTGGGAATTTTTTTTAAAAACAATTATAGGGAAGTAGGCTATACGAATATACGAATGGTCAAATAAGTATAACTTCCACCGTCTGGTCCGACGCAGACCCTATTTTATTTTTTATTTTCTAATTATAAGTGAAGCTGTAAAGCAATCTCGTAAATTGGCAGAACTATATTTGTAAAATTCAATTCAAATTGTAGCATTTTATTCAATATTGAGTTTGTTTCATTTAAAAACTTCATTTAAGATGGAGTTTTATTAACTCGTATGATATAATTATACGTAAAATATGAGGTTAGGTTTTTATTTTTATTTTTATAACTTTATATTAGATAACGGTTATGTTTTTCGCTTTACAATAAATCACAGCGGATTTTATGTGTGAAATTAAGTATGCGGAAACTATAAACCACTAAAGGTTTAAAGGTTGCCAAGGCAACATGGAACATCATATCACCTAACCCGCATACTAAATTTTCATCTCGGTCTCGCCAACGTGCTCCTAAGAACGTTATTTGGTTCTTATTGACGCCAGTTGGTTCTCAACACCTCACACATTATTTATAAACAAATCTATCGGATTTTCATTAGACAGCAGATTTCCTCGATTGATAGAAAAACATTTTAACAAAGAATCTCACAACTAATACGTTGATTAACTCAAACGCGTTTCATTGACAAAGTTGCCATCTTCAGTGAACTACGAGCTGCAACAATCAAACTATAACTATAACAGTTATCGGTTGATTATTGTAGCTCGTGGGGGTTAGAAATTTCAAATATAAAGGTAGGTCATGTAAATAATACACCATTGAAAAGCTTATTAAAAAAGAAACGCAATGGCGCAAACTAGATCTTAATATCTTTCTTCGTTTCAAAGTAATGGACAATCAAAAGTCTTGAAAATAACATACAATCTACTCATCTCTAAAATTAACAAATTAATAACCTGCTTTGATGCTATGATAACAATATAATTTTTCAGAACTCTGATTGCCCTTTACAAATGAAGCAAGATACTAAGCTCTAGTTTGCGTATTCTGTTTCTCTTTTAATGAGCTTTCCAATGGTGTATTACATGGCCTACCTTATATTAGAAATTTTTAACACCCCTACTTCCCTCAAGCCCCACAAAATCATAAAGATTCAGATATGTCAAAAAATGTGTCCTATCTTGCAACACAAGATTATACAAAGTTTTGTTAGTTTTTTTCAATAACAAAAATAATAAAGGGGTTAAAGGGCCTTTATGAACACTCTGTATATTTCCTATAGTCTTCTTTCAATTGAGACGACCGTTTTGTCTATCACATGCAAAGTTTGATTAAGTAATACGTTAGCTGAAATGTTACGAGTTAAAATTTCACTATAAAGATAAGCTTTCCTCCAAACTGAGAATGGAACTTGAAAGTTTACGACAGTTGGAAACTCCATATTGTTTCATTAGACGAACTGAATACGTTCAGTAATTTTGTTGTTGTTATTTGTTTTTCGCAATTTCATTATTTAAAAAATGGACAGTTTACGAATATTATTACAAATCAATATTAACACTTAATCTAAAATACCCTAAGTCGAAAACTGAACTAGAAAAATATCCTGCAGCTTAAATTCAGTCGAAATTCTAAGGTGAAACTGGTTTTGTGAATACTCATTTTATACGTGAAATTTTTGAGATTATTTACTAGACCTGCACTTATATCAAACAGAAATTTTAAAGTGTACGAATCTTATTGTTTTTAATCGTTCGTACTTCAATTTCCACATAGATTATAATACATACCAATACCCTAGTACCAAAAAAAGCCAATAGCCAATACCCTAGGCTCGAAATACACCCAAAAAAAGCAAGAATGTTATAACATTTGTTTTCTTCAGATTATGCGTTTATCATACTTTAAATAGAATGTAAACTTGGTTCTCATTTTACAAATCATTACCAAGGGTCTGTATTTGGATTCGGTCATATATTAAAAAAACGTCTTCCGAAGGTTCCAAAATAAATTTTACACAAAAATATATTAGAATCTATATATATAAAAGGCAAAGCCCTCACTCACTCACTCACTGATCATCACTAATTCTCCCACTTCCCATGAAACTAGAGAGATGAAATTTGGCATATGTATACTTTGTAATGTAAATAGGAGAACAAAAGAAATTCATATTTTTTAGGGGTAGTTTTGGGGTTTTAGTGGTAGTTTTGGGTTGTATTTGTATATTTCGGGGATTTGGCTAACAGCTCTAACGATTTTGATGAAAATTTGCTTATAGGGGTTTTTTGACGTCAGGAATCGAATGCGCTTGGTCTTATGTCTGCAAAATGCGCATAAACCCTGAAAAATGCGCATAAAATTTAAACTCTGAACTTCTTTTTATACCACCTTTCAAGTCGCTTAGAAGGCGAATAGATACAACTTCTTTTTATACAACCTTTAAAGTCACTAAGTATTCGAATAGACACATTATAGATACA
The DNA here is from genome assembly GCA_018207615.1 of Philaenus spumarius. NCBI lineage: Eukaryota > Metazoa > Arthropoda > Insecta > Hemiptera > Aphrophoridae > Philaenus > Philaenus spumarius. Next base: position 222,152 of record JAGFPH010001383.1, read on the forward strand.
ATCCAGATGTTAAAAATACTGAGCGATGCTCGGTCACCCAGGTACAAACGAGCCAAAGATTAGCGAGAGCCTTCAGCGAGTTTTCCAACTGCGAGCGAAGCGAAGCAGCCACTTTGACGGGGTTGGGACGCGAAGCGTCCAGGGGCAGAGCACCTAGTGTAAAATAAACATCTTTTCTAAATTTGTACTTTATGAAAATGGTAGATTATTTTACAAATTAATATTTGGTTTCTATAAGATTGCTATACATTATAACCTTGTGTAATTTTACTAAAATCAACCAATTAATTGGGTAATCTAGAATGTTATATTAACTATAAACGAATTATTATAGCTATTGTATTTTTGTAGCAGAAAGTCGTCCTTCTAGAAAGGAGAATAATTAAGTCTTAATAAACCTCTAAAAAGGCATTAATTTCAACCCTAAATAAAAAAAGAACTTGTTTTCCCATCTCACCTAAAATGTGGATAGGTTAAATTATTTTTTAACAATTAAGAAACAAGCACGAGATTGGTCTGCGAAGAATGCAACGATCTCACTAGCACTAAAGTGAAATATAATTTTATAGATAGGCCTTCTAAATTTATTTTAAAATTAACTCATTACAATATTCACAAATAAATAACAAAATAATATGGGTTGTAACTCAACGAAGATTACGAAATTCAAAGCACTTTATAAGAATTGATTATTGGCATTACATCAGTACCTCAACATCGGTTATCACAGCTGTTTGAGGACATTATGCTAATCGTGTTTGTTATTGTAGCCATGGTTGCGGCTTATTGTTCTACAAAGCCATATGTAACCATGGCTACAAAGTGCACAACCAACGGCTAAATTAGCACACCATCAAAAGTGCACAAAATACAATCTTAAAGAAAATTGGAGTTTTGAAAAGAAGAACAAGAGACAATGTGGATTGCTCCGGATTTACAAACCATTTAATTTATAATTTATATTTATCTAGTGTATTTATTATAGAATGTATGGAGTATTACTATCGGTACTTTTAGAATGAAGTTTAAAATTACAGCATCTTAATCTCATAATTTACAATCAGTACAGTACTTAAATTACATAACAATTAAAGTACAATTACAAAATAGTTATTATAGGAATAAGTACACTCTAACTCTGTGACATCGATCTTTTGCCAGAGGACCTATGTAAATGCAATATTTTAAGTCATTTTTTAAATTCATAAATGAGTATTGTTAAAATTAATGAAAAATTAGTATTGCACACAACTATTTATAATAAATGAAAAGCTTACATTTCGCCGTCAATTTGAAAATTATAATTTCTTTTAGGCATTCTATATCAAACTCAATGCGAAATAGTAATTATAGCCGAACAATAGTCTAGCACGTGAATTTAATTCGATTAAACCAATACATTTTAAAGATGAAATTATCGTCTCCATTTTGAATGAGTTGACTAGTAAGGTCAACATTTTTGGCTGATTTGTAATCAATGATCATATTAAATAAGAGTGTCAAAGTAGATTAATTTACAACAGAAAACAAAAATGAGTGTTTATCCATTTTGAAGAAGTATAAATTTTGTAAAATTGTCACAATTCAATCTAATTGAATTTGAAAGAGTTCAAAGTGACTTACTTCTAGCTTTAAAAATGTGAAGTATAGAGTAAATACTAGGGAACATCTACAAATACAGTAGGAAACATTGTACTTATTTTTATGTTTATAAATTAAAAACAAAATATGTAATTTCAAATCGAATGTTCAGTTTTATAATGTGAGAAAATGCGTTTGAATCGTATTTTTAAATATATTATGAAATTATAAAATGCCAATTTTATACAAATGTTTTGAGTAGTTAACTAACAACTTGTATAACAATTTAACCCTACTTATAATGATATCATAGACAACAAATTATTTTGAACTAAGGGGAAACCCCTGCGTGCACCACACGCCAACCCAGTTGGAACCTTCTACACACATAATCATATTATGTTTTCTTTGAACTGTTCGTTGGTTTATTATGTAAGGAATTTAAAAAATCGAAATATTGCTCCTTGTAGACAACTTGAACTATATTTCATTCAAATTAAATATAATAAAATTGACTGAAAGGTATCAGCAATGGTATCGACTGAAAAATGAATCTATATTTTATTATACTTTATTACACTCGAACGCTGAATACCTTATCCTCTTTTATATGACGGCTGAAGCACAGGCCCTTTGTCCACACCAAGGATTTCCATCTTCAACGAAAACTGTAGGATTCTTTTAAATTTCGTAGCCTAATATTGTTTTCGTCGGCCGAATGTAACGGAGGGTATTTCTAGCGATTCGGTCCTCGACTGGTTTTGTATTCAAACATGATTTTCCTCATTCTCTTTGCAACTGATATGATTGTATTTCGATATAAATCATGAAAATTATTTGCTTTCCTCTTTAGGATGTTAAAACAAACAATTAGACAAATAAACATGTTATAGATTATTCATACACATTTCGTGAAATTTTTCGCTAAACGTGCGATAATGATACTCGTACTATGTACTCCTCAAGATAATGTGTTAAGCCAACGGCCGGGATACCAACTCGCACAAGGTCTAGGGGCGTACTCTCAAATGTTTCGTACTAGAATGAAATGTTTTTGGAGTTTTGTAATCTCATACTGTAAATCACATTTAAAAAAAATGTATATTCGATACTGAAAGTGAAATTCATTTTGATAAAGACTTTTTGATTTGATTAGGGTACCCATACTTTTCGTGTAAACAGTATCAGACACAAAAGAACATTAGAAAAAAAAAAAAAAAAAAAAAAAACAATTACGTTATCAATATTTTCCTGCAGGTTTAGTTAGTATTAAATTATTTATTAGCAGAGGAAACCCCTGCGTGCTCCTCACGCGAACTCCGTTGGAACCTTCTATAAACATAATCATGTTATGTTTTCTTTATAATAAAAGTGTAGGATGAATTTTTTTAACCCCAAAGCTAAGATGGGAAATAATGTTAAATTCAAATTATTTCGTATATTTCATAACAGCAGTAATAGTAAAGGTTAAAAGAACCAGCAAGGCCCAGGTCTACACTTTAATAAAAACCTAACCTAAAACTTAGAAATACAAATAATTGCTTCAAAGTTTGAAATTATCAGCTGTCGATGGAAATACTGGAGCAAACAGCTGATTTATCTGAAATTGTTTTCAAATGGTATCTATGGTAATAAATGTAAATACATGTGTTGGTTCCTCAATCTAGGCCTAACCTAAGATTTTTCCCGACTAAGTTTACAAAAAATATTGAAATAAAAAATATTTTTATCAAAATGAATTATAGCCTGTGTTACTCAGGGATAGTGTAGCTTTGTATTAGTAAAACTACTTTTTCAATCGGTTCAGTAGTTACCCCCTAAATAAAAACAAACAAACAAACAAACAAATTTTATCTCTTTTTAGTATTAGTGTAGAAAAACAAGTCAGTGTCAGTCTGGAAATTCTCAAGAAATTCACCCAATTAAGGAAACTAGGCACAATTTAATAGGAATGTATTGTTAGACTGAGATGAATAATTATTACGTATATGACTACTGACTGCGCCCGCTCGTAACATTTTCCTGTGCCCATTTTGTGAGGGCGTAATAGGACCATTAGTTAATCTAATACAAGTGTGTACAATAATATACAAACTGCTTTTCTACATGTAGAAATATATATAACCTATATATTTGAATTTTCGGCACATTTAAATGAAATAGATTATGAATACAACGAATATACATATTTATTCTTAGGAAGCAGAAGAATGTATTATGCGTGAGTGACTCCCAATAGAACTTTTAAAGGGGTTTCGATCATTTCTCACACATTTCAAACTGACTCATGCTTAGTTTCTGCAGCATTTATTTATAAAAAGTAATTATATCACCTATAGTGCCCTCCGTTATATTTAAAAATAAATATATTTCTAATACTACCTGACGTAAGAAGAGGAAGATGACATTTTGAGGTAACGCGCAAGAGTCTGTTTATGTGATGGTTTTATTCCTGTTACCTAATCCTCAAAAAACAGGCGCAGCTGGACAAGAAACTCTGCAATATCTCTGGTAGTGTTTTAGTCCAGGATCTGAAGGGGGTTGAGCATGCATGGAAAGCCTGACGCAATTTTATTTCTAATTATTGTTATAGGCACTATAGTGATGATGAAAAGCCATGTCGTCGCCCCCAGCGTGGTCGACATCGCCAGGGGGAGGGGGGAATATGGTGGGGGCGCCGTTTATTAAAACGCTTATAACTTGAGAACCGTTCTATATAGAAAATAGAAAAAAGCGACAATATACTCCATAAAATATGAGCTTTAAAAAAGGTTATTAAGTTTATAGTCGTATAGTTGTTGGTTTATGAGTAAAGAGCATTTTTATTGGTAAATGAACAAAAATGGTGATTCAAATAAGCAAAACCAATAGTTTTGTACTAAGAAAATCACTAAATGGGTCAAATATAGACATTTATGTTATTAAAAGTGTTTTAATAAATTTAAGAAAGCATGTTGAACAGTTATTGCTACTGTAGATGTGTTTATACGTAGCACTATTATACAGTATACAAGTTCGTGTTGCCACGCAGAAATTTGACCGGATTTTGTAGAGGATATACTATAGTTCAGTCACTCTGTACATCCATAGATGCAAAAGGTCGGGTAGTTCTGATTTTTGGAATGTTGTATGTTTAGAGTATTATTGTTGCTATTAAAGTAACTCTCAAAATATTTAAAGATAGACCCAACTGTTACCACGTGTTATCAAGACATTATGAGTGCATTAGTGACTATTGAATATATGTTTTATTCAGGAGTAAATGACGCTTACTTCCCAGGCTTCGGTTAACTTCAATCAATCCACAATGACTGTATCTCAAGTTCTGGACTATGTTCTAACCTCTTATCAAAAATCATCTCAGTTTTAATTAATGACAGTTCACTAAATGTTTTAATCAATCATATGTGAAGAATATTTACATGATAATTTACATGAGTATAAATAAAGAAATAAACTAAATTTCATTACAATCTATTTGTGTTATGGTAAAGGATATCTATTTTGTAGTCTAATAATAGTTGTAAAAATCTATAAAATATTTTATAAACGTACAGTAAAAGTTGTTTTATTTCTAAAAATAAATTAATTCATTTTTTAAATACTGCTGACATAGTTAATTGTAATATAACTTTATAGGCATTTACTCTCCCACATCTTAAGGAGAGAGTCCAATAAGTTCACATCATTATTTCCTTCGGGATGTATTTTACCAAAAATTCCTCTTAAGAATCTCTATCAGACAATTTAAAACAAGGTACATATTGCATACATTTTAATAAATGATTTCAGAACCAACAAAAGTACAATTAAATGCAGAAAAAGGAAAACTGTGAATTTCCCTTTTTACAAGAAAAAAAGTCCAAATAACTCAACTACTTCTTATTTTTTACGAATGATTACGTTAGGGTTTTTTTAAAATCATGAATCATTTAAGTGTTTGCGATAAATATGAGGACTGCATTATATTGTGACGTGTAATTATACGGTAAATTACTTTCTGAACAGAACTATGAAAAGTAACTAATTCTCTACTAGCAGACCCTTGGAATGAAGGAGAAGAAAGGCTATTTTTAGACAATTTTTTATGTTGTAGTAGTTATCAAGAATATTAACATAAATAAATACTTATACACCTAATAAGTGTCTATAGTCTCAATACTGTACTTAAAAGAATTCGTATGTGTTTTGTAACCGTGATAACTTGTTAGATAGACATTAAAAATGTGTTTTAATTTACAAGAACAGGAGACTCTCAGCATCTCAAAATGTGAGGGTTTAAGTGAGGGGTAAACTTTCTGTAAAGAAGGGACATACAGTATTCTGTTTTAAAATAGTAACTGGTAAAAAATATTTGCTTTGGTTTAAATCAATAGTTTTTTTTCATGAATTAACGTTTTTAATTTGTTTTTGTGCAAATAGAAGAACGAATAATAAAATATAAATCGTATCAGCATATTAATATTAATAAATAAAAAATAAATATTTTATGAAGATTTTATGTTTTGACTTATGTATATTGACTTATGAAGTGTATTTTATTTTATTACAATTATTTTAACAAATATCTTATTCTATATAATCATTGAAAATATGTACACTTTATTATCATCTTAAAAAAATTAAGAATATAATAACAATGGTAGTTAATAATATTAAATCGTTTAACTTATTACAGTACGTAACATTTAAATGAATATTTTCGAAAAGGACATATGAATTAGTGCACCCCTACTGGCTTCTTTTAAATTGAAAAGCAGAGAAATAAAACATTTCCGTGCTCACTAGCAAATGGAACTTATATCTATAATCTACCCTCATTCCTAAGTTAATCTTCTTGTCGTTTTCTTCTCCCAGATTTCTAACATCAAAAAACACTAAAAAGCTAAAACACAAGGTGAATGATATTTAATCCTTTCTTAAGGTCTTAACGGGAGACACATTTTAAATGCAAGTAAAGAGGTCCGTAAGATATTCTGTATTTTAATATGTGTATTAATTAACACATAGATTGCCAAAAATACAACACCTTCCTTTTGGATAGTAGTAAGAAGAAATTTAAAAACGTTTACAAAAATTTGTATACTACTTTATTTAAATAAAAATAATGTATTTCTGTTGCCTTATACCACTTAGACTAATGAAGAAGTAAGCAATTAAAAGGCTTGATGAGAGATTAAAAGTTGAGAAATTTGAAATATATGCCTGATGCCTAATATACCTTTTTTGGGACGAATAATGATAAAGCGGTTGAAATTTCTACTTCTGTTTAAGTTTGGTATTAATTAAGTTAGTCGAAGTTGATGTAAACATGTACAGATTCTGATATTGTTGGTAGGGTTTCACAAAACTATTTTTCTAGGCGGATACACAGATCATCCTAGCGGCCGGCGGCTTAACTGGTTTTTAATGGACTTGTGTATTCAAATCAGGTGCCTTGACATGGCATTCTTTGAAGTAAACAGTTTGTACAACCTAAATGTAGATAACTCTTGAATTCATTAAACATTTTGTTTCTGGCAGAGAATAAAGTGTAGAGGTTAAGGTATATAGACCACTGACTTAAGACACCCAACATCGGATAAATTCACATGATTCACAATTTTTTGGTATGTTGTTAGGATACCTACCAGTAGTGTAAAACCAAGTTTGCAGCTTCGAAAGACTTGTGCTAATTTCGTGCTGCTAGAAAAACCTGGAAATTTTCACATTGATTTCAGTTTTAGGCCCGAAAATCCTAAAAGGGTGCTTCCTACCGGAAAAGTCACTCTATCCTTTCTTGAAGCAGTAAACATTTTCTACAATTTGAGCCTAACCCCAATTTTTTAGGTCCAATAAATTTTAAGATACACGACCTCAAAAATTGGATTTTTTCTCAAAAAGTGCAAAATTTCATTTTTTGTCGTCTGTCGGGGTAATTGTTCCATGAAATACTCACTGTACGAGAAAATGTTTCGGAGATGAAGTTGTAGAGAAAATATTTAGCTTTGCCAAACAGGAATCTCGTTATCTTAGAAAAACAAAAATGGGTTAAATCAGGCGAAGGACAGATCGGAACCCGAGTGAATACAACATTTAATTGCCATGGATATTCACAGTTATTACACGTATTATTAGTAAAAAAAAACATATGTACGTACTCATCAACTCCTATAAAAGCGAGTGTACATCCGTACGTACATACATACATACGTACGTACGTGAGTAACATATAATATAACAGCTGATTTTATCCATCATCTGTAATACTTAAACAAACCCAGTAATACTTGTACCTTAACCTCTTTTAAATGGCGGCTTAAGCACATGCCCTTTGTCCACAACAAGGATTCCCATCTTCGACAAAAAATGTATTATTCTTTTAAATTTCGAAGTACAGTATTGTTTTCCTGGGACGAATGTAGTCTAAGTAACGGAGGGAATTTCTAGCGGTTCAGTCCTCGACTGGTTTTGTAAACCAACCTTATGTGATTTTCCTCATTCTCTTTACAACATATGATTGTATTTCGATATAAATCATGAAAATTATTTGCTTTACTCTTTAGGATGTTAAAACAATTACAAAAATAAACATGTTATAGATTATTTGTTTATTCATAAACATTTCGTGAAAATGTTTTCTCGAAAGTGCGATAGTGATAGGCTACTATATTAGTCCTACTCTTCAAGATTATGTAGTTAATCTCATACTGTAAATCACACATTTAAAAAAAAATGTATATTCGATACTGAAAGTGAAATGAATTTTGATAAAGATTTATTGAAAATAATGAAGTTAGGCTACTCATACTTTTCGTGTGAGCAGTATCAGACACGAGGGAACATTAAAAAAACAATTACGTTAACAATATTATCGTGCTGGTTTAATTAGTATTGAATTATTATTATACATACCATAAGAAAGTAAATAAAACCAATCCGTTAATCTACAGATTGCTTCTTTTTTTCTGTAAATATACAATTTTAGGTTTTATTTTATTGTTTTGTTCTTTCTATTTACTAGCATATTATAGAATAAACATATGTAATAATAATTATATAGCTAAAGTGGAGTAAAAACAAATAGTGTAAACCTACATGAATATTAATAATCTACACATTTTTGGGAAATTATTGTTGTTGGAATAGAACAAAATGGTAAATAATGGAGAAACTATACAGCATGTTTAAGTATATGTTGTATAACTTTAAGTGTATTTTTGTGTTTAATTAGTGTCAGAAATTTGTTATCCAATGATTTCTTTTATATGGGTGTATTTTTCTTAAATATAGTTAAACATTAATTCATTTTGTTGCACTATTTAATATATTAGAAACATATAAACATAGATCAAATTGTCATTTTACTTAAAATAGTTAAAGTTTACTTACATATTAAGTACAATGAGAGTAAGAAATAAAATAGCACTTGAATGAGACCTGACCATTAAATCGGACCATGACCGCGAAACGAGACGAACCATGACTAAGTGTGTCATGCATCAACTAGATTAGTATGATATTTGATTTGTGTGTATGATTTAATATGATGCGAAGGTAGACAGAGACAAGAAATAAGTATAAGATCAATGTGTTATTTAAGTTTTTACATATTAAGTGGAATTTTAGTTAATTTAAAAAAATATTTGATCAAGATTACAATACACTCAATTAGTCAGATACCATAACTATTGTAACTCTTTTGAACTACGATTGGTTTTGTTTTCTAAAAATGTATCTAGTATTTGAACAGATTTTGATTTTATATTTTAACACAAGATGTTAATATTTTTAAAATACACTTTTATTTTATTTTATCAGACAGTAAATTAATTGTATTACTTTGATGTATGCATATATTTGTATAGTTAATGTTTTCAAATTAAATGTTTAACCCAGATAATGTATTAACTAAGCAATCCGTAATTTATTGTTTACTATTAGCTTTATATTTTGTTAAATGTAATATGTTTTGAAATAATCTTCAATACAACAAAATAATTTTAATATTAATAAAATGTACGCTGGATGTATGCTCTATTATAACAGCCATAAATAAAAATCAGCTTGTTGAATGTGTTCAACCTGAGCTCTATCTAATGGATTCAAGCTTACAGAAAGCACTTCCACTAAAACACATTTATTCATCTCTCACTCAAACTATCAAGCAGAGTGTACCGAACAGAGTTTCTTGGCTGAAGTAGATTTGATTCATGAATTAAATATTTTAGACTTTCAGCTTAAAACCAGAATTTTAGTGCATATATGTTAATAAAATTTAACTAGAATTCATTTTTAACTAGAGTGATCAACATTTTTCCAAAATTCTGTTAGTAGCTTTTATTCTCCTCAATTCCGGGTTTTAAAACTAGCTTTATTTATTTATAATTAAAAACTGAGAATCAGATTGTAATTTAAATTTGCAGCATTGCACTGATATTTAAATAACATAAAGCAATGTAATATTATAAAGAGGTAAACATTTTTTATTTTTTTGTTTGTTTGTATGTAGGGGAACTACAAATCTATGGAACTACTGACCCGATTCAAAACATAGTTTTACTAATAAAAAGCTTAACTTTGCCTGAGTATCATAGACTATAATTCATTTTGATAAAAACATTTTTTATTTCAATATTGGTCAATTTAATCGGAAAAATTCTTATTTCTTGAATGTATTTACATTTATTACTACAGCAACAAATTCAATAAAATAACAGATAAAACAGCTGTTTGCTCTAATATTTCCATTAACACCTGATTTCAAAATTTGAAGCAATTATTTGCTTCTAGGTTAGGTTTTTATTAAAGTGTAGACTTGAGCCTTGCTGGTTCTTTTAACCTTTATTATTACTGCTGTTAAAAAATATACGAAATAATTTGAATTTAACATTATTTACCATCTTAGCTTTGGGGTTATTATTAATCCTACACCTTTAGTGTAAAGAAAACATAACATAATTATGTGTATAGAAGGTTCCAACGGGGTTGGCGTGCGGAGCACGCAGGGGTTTCCCCTAGCAAGAAATAATTTAATGACTTTCGTGAAATAAAAGATGAAAGAAAATGAAATAAAAAACAATTATCTAACTAACTTAGTGATTGTTCCCAACTTTGAAGCAATTATTTTTGTATTTCTAACTTTTAGGTTAAGTTTTTAAAGTGTAGACTGGTTTTTGAACCTTTATTATAACTGCTGTTATAAAATATACGAAATAATTTGGTTTAAACATTTAAAAGTATTTACTATCTTAGCTTTGGGGTTATTATTAATCCTACAACTTTAGGCCTAATATAAAGAAAACATAACATGATTATATCTATAGAAGGATCCAACGAGGTTGGCGTGCGAAGTTTAAATATAAAAATTACATATTTGTTTGCACATAAGTCACGTCTTATTGAAAATACACAATTTAAACGTTTAGCTGACCTATAAACTCTTAGGTTTATCGTTTGACAAGCCAAACTATTTGTATTTTGATAGTTTAAAAAATTACAAAAATCAGGCTACAATCTTTACTTTACGAAACACATGTTTAAGTACATGAATAATAACTAAAACTAAATAGTTATAATTGTTCCAAATCTAAAATTGTTAATTACCTGAACAAACCATGTTAGCATTCAATTTTGATTTAGCATAATGAAATAAGCATAATAATGCATGTTTATGATGACATAAAAATGAAATAAACCTAATAATATCCATTCTAAATAAAAGGTTATTCTTTTAGCAATAATGGTGAGTACTAAGTTTTGTCAATAGTAGGTATATCGTTGAAATAATTGTGATCAAAGTTTTATCTTTATCAAGCCCGGCCTTATCTTATAAACGTTTCCACTCTATACGGTGGCTTCCTACTTGATTACACAATTATTTTATCCTTTGAAGGGTTGGCACACCTGATTCTTGGGTGTCAATGGACGATAAAATTTGCTACATATTTAAGTTACAACCCTGTTAAGTGGGGAACGCGAGCAACACGTCGGAACTCCACGGTCCGTGACTCCCCCTTCTGGCTAAAAGCTTTATATTTATGTCCTGTAGGAGTACTCTGTACGGCATATAATTCTTGTCTCGTAAAATATTTCCTAATGGCTTCTATGACGTTAGAATACGCCTTTACTACGAGACAGCTTTAGTGTAGTTATTATAAATATAAGTTCCTATTGGTTCCTTACATCTGTTTGTTTATATTGAAAAGAAAAACATAAATGTAAAGATAATATTTATGGGCTTTAAATGATATGTTGAGTCTAAGAAGAGTAGCGGCGTTTTTTTATCTAAAAAAACAGGTTTTATAATTTTCAGAACATGGAATAAAGGCAATTTGTTTGTATTATGCGGCGCAGCACTTTTACCCAAATACACTGGTTTACACCTAAAATAAAGGTAAATAAACGGTACCAGAAACTGGCACATACTTTCACACAAACATATTTAAATTATTAAACAGATTCACTGTGACTTCAAAATTGTATTAAAGTAGGAGAGTAACTAATAAAATATTATTATTATTACCTGATTGAGAATTTTTAGAAAGATGGTTGGGTACATTAAGGGCTACAAATAAGCAAAATTTTATCAAAATTGTTAGAGCGGTTTTTTATGAAAAAATAATAACTGATTTTTGGGGGGTATTTGGCCAAAAAGGGGGTTGTTTTTCAAATTTTTTCAAAAACTTTTTTCTTGCATTTATACACGCCTAATTGACATGTTTGGTGCAAATTTGTTCGAAAACGATGGAATAGTTTTCTCTCTAGCTACAAAGCTAAATACATACAGGCAGACAGACATACAAACAGACATTTTGTAATAAACACTTTTTTGGACTCAGGAGGTCCCAAAATGGATATTTCCACAAAATATCAACATCGATTTTTTTTGCAATCAGTATACTTGCTCTATACTGAGAAAGTAAACACATTAATATATTTATTGTATGGGTAGACATTTTTAGATGATTAAACTTGTATTGCTTCGTTGTGTATACAATTTACTTAAATATTTATAGTATTTAATCTACAAATCTTCATCAAAATTTATTTAAAGATCCCTATTAGTATAAATGATCTGCGGTAGTATTTTTGTTTTTAAGCGTCAAGTTCGAGTCAACTCATAGTTTAATTAGACATCAAACATCATGGTAATTGTAACGGGCAACGGACAGATAAAGCTTGTTGGTAAGGCAGCTAGGGTTTATTATATCTATTAATATTGACATTTTCTGTTTGTTATTCCAGACCTAATTGTCATTTTTCTATCTGGAATAAAAGTAAAACCTTCGAGAAGAACAGAGGTCGTCCAACAGGTCACAAATGTTTTGGAAGGAGTAATGTTTACGAACTAGGCAGCAGTTGAGAAATACCGGGCTGTAACTGAAGATTACGAGTCATATCTTACAATTACACAGAGAAAGGTAATTATAAATTTTAACAAATATCTGGAATATTCAGGGGAAAAGAGCTATTTCAAATTCATGTTTTCAAGATTAAAATAAATAGAAACCTTGTATAAAATATTGGTCATTGAACAACAGCTTTATTTCTTGACTAACTGTCTAGCAGTAATACATTTGAAGACGTACTCTTCAAAATAAAAATACTTATCGAAAACTAAAATTTCAGAATTTGAGAAACAGTGAAAAATGTGGATGTCTTTTTTCCTAAAATACATCTAAAATACTCGGTTTTGTTAAATAAACTATAAAAAAAATGTTAAATCGATTTAAAGTATTACAGTTTGCACTAAATCAAGAACCATATGAAATATTTTAAATACTATCTATTCTTTAAATTTAAGGAGCCTTATTAGTACTAGAGTCTTCCTTAAAAGAATTTAATGAAAAATGAAAACGAACTCTTCGATGCTTCATCTACTCTAGAACTAAAGTGGTTCGTAATTAATTAGCTCGTGCAAGTGACACTAGATTGACGATCTTGTTAATAATCCACCCTTCACATAAGAAATTAAAGTGACTGTTTTTAACGACAACTTTTGTAAACTTGCTTAAAATAATACTGATGTAATACAATTTGTAAAACTAGCGGGATTGAGCCGAAAAATTTCGTGTACATCTTAATTTTTGCCAATACGGGTTCGAATGCATAAATTAACTGTAGGTAGTAATACATTATTTTTCGTTTGTCTATTAAATTGAGTTGTCAACTATTTGTCTAAATTTAAGTTATGGTTGATTTTTATTGATTTATAAAAATAAGATAAATTTTAAGATTTATAAGACTTGATAAATTCGAATTCGAAATATTGTATATATTATACAAATTACTTGTTAATAATTTAAATTTCAGCAAAACAAATTAGGAGCGAGAAAATGTGAGTCCTTTTCCAAATTAAAAGAACAATTACTTATTGCTTATTAGCGTTATTTAGTTCCACACATACCGTAGAATATTTTACAATTTTTGTAAACGGTCAAATTAATAAACGGTACCAAGAACTGGCACATACTTTCTCACAAACATATTTAAATTAACAAACAGATTCACTATGACTTCATAATTGTAGGAGGGGTAGCAGAGGTGATATTAAAGTAGGAGATTAACTAATAAATATTATTATTATTAGCTAGAGAGAAAACTATTCGATCGATTTCGAACAAATTTGCACTAAACACGTCTATTAGGCCTGTATAAGTGCACGAAAAAAGGGTTTGCATTTTTTTGAAAAACAACCCCCTTTTCGGCCAAAAAACCCCCAAAAATTGGTTATTATTATTATTATTAGCTAAACAAGAACTTTTAGAAACATGCGATTTTTGTTATATGGTAGGGTAAATTAATTAAGGGCTATAAATAAGCCAAATTTTATCAAAATTGTTAGAACCATTTTTTTATAAAAAAATAACTGATTTTTTTGGGGGGGGGGTTTGCCCAAAAAGGGGGTTGTTTTTCAAATTTTTCAAAACTACAGTATTTTTCGTGCATCTATACAGACCTAATTGAAATGTCTGGTGCCAATTTGTTCGAAATTGATCGAATAGTTTTCTCTCTAGCTTTGTATACATAAGACATAAATACAGACAGACATTTTGTAAAAACCACTTTTTTGGACTCAGGGGGTCCCAAAACGGATATTTCCACAGAAATCTCAACATCGATTTTTTTGCGATCACTATACTTTCTTTATACTATAGTATAGTGAGAAAGTAAAAACAATGTTTGATAAATTAATCAAAACATATACTTCAACGAAATATTTGGTATAACTAAAAGTAGTACAGTTAAAGAATTAAAATTGTATAGTTTGAATATTGATTGGCTCTAAAGATCAATATTCATAAATATTTTACAAAATGAACAAGATAAAAGAAAGAGAATAGAACGAGTATTAACCAAATAAATCTGAAATATAAAAACAATTAACAAATCAAGTCCATTATTGCTGGTACTTAATCCTTTAACATTTCTGTCTAAATCAGCCATCTGCTCCCAATTTAATTTTAACTAAATTAGACATACAAATACTTGTAACCTAAACCCCCTGTCACATACATAATTGAACACTGCGATTTTATAGAGATTTTAAAATTAGTTAATTAGTAGTAAACACTTCGCATACCGGATTACCAGTTTTATGAACTAGTTTTATAAGCCTAAGCAAAATAGTAATACAATTAACGAACCTAACTACATATTTCTTCTAAAGTTAGCAACCAAAAATAAATAAAAAAGAGTTAGTTACTTTAAAATATATTGTATATTTCATGTGAAATGTAAGGATAATCGTTTTAATCCAACCCATTAACTAAAAATATTTTACACGGGATGTTTAGTTGTTTGAAAGTGGTTCGGGATATTTTAGTGTAACTATTCCCCGAGTCTGATTAAATTAATTAATTTCGAGAATTTCCTCGAAAATCTATTTATTTTCATTCGTAGAAAATCTGGATTCAATAAAATTCGGATTACTCTAAAATAAAATTATCTCTAAAACTTTGTTTATTTTCAGATTTTTCACTAGAGTTTTAAAATATACATTTTTTAAACAGGTATAATAAAGAGAATACTCTTCTTAATAATATTGTGAAATTGAATTGCGTTGTCAAATTAAACGTAGACCTGATCAGAATAGATCTTATTGGTTTTCAAAGCATGATATGAAATAAACAAACCAAGGTCGATAGTTAGGAAAATAAGCGATCCAAGGTGTTTATGCTGGTGTTTTGTATTTGTAGTTTCAAAAAGATTTTAACTATAGTATATAACCGATTAAACATTTCAGAGATCGAACAGGTATACTATGTTATACTGGCCAAGTTCACTCAAACCAGGCTCACTTGTTTGTTATAGTAATGGAATGTACGACACCGAAAAGTTAAAATCAAGAATATTGAGATAATATTTTTTTAGTAGTTAAAATTTGTCAGTTCTGGAATTTGCACAATCATTGTGATCAAACAAGTTGGAGTCAAAGTAAAAAATAAATATGTACATTTAAAAAAAACACATATATTAACCCTCTTTTTAAATTTGGGGTTTTAAGACTAGGTTTTCACAGTGTCCGAAAATTTTAATAAGGTTAATGAGTACTTTTACCGATGCGATTACTTTGCCGACTCAAGTGGATTCACTAATACCGCCATCAATCAAAGACCTATTCATCCTATGGTCTACATGTAGCTACCATGTTGAACATGTAGCTACTTAAAATTCTAGAGAAAATTCATTATTTAATTAAATTTTATTTGAGGGTGAAAGAAGAGACTAATTTGATGGATTTTTTTAAAATGCTTTAAACGTTTAGTATTTTATACATTTCTGAGTTACTCTAATAATGCGTGTAAAAAGAAACGATCCTACAAAAACATAGTGCAATAATTTTTGATGATTCAGATTGGAAACTAAGTTATTTGGTTTGTGTCATATGTAGATTCTTTACATTTATAATAAGTTGATTCACTTTTTTACATCTTCAGCTGATTCTGTCCGATATCGATAGAGTTCAGAATCCTCGGATACAGTGTCAATGTACCTCACGTTCCCTTAGAATCTGATCGGTTTTGAATTATTTATACTGTATTTATTTAATCCATATTGTTATTAGCATGCAATATTGTAACTTCAGAATTGTTAACTAAAATTGCAATTAATTGTAACTTGTCAAGCTTACTTACTTTAGAAGTTAATAAAACAATTTTTCTGTTTCATTTTCATCAGCTTCTATTTTCTATTGTATCACAAATATTACAAATATTTACAAATATAAATGTGATTTACGAAAATAAAATCCGTTAAAATTTTTAATTATGTTTATAATAATTACCCATTGCCATTATCATTTAATGAACAATGACACCGATAGCCTAAGTGTTTATTATGTATTGTGTACAATATATAATATTGGTGGTGTTTTCAAAACGTTCTCTATAGTCTTTTAAAAATCAGAAACCTCCAAAAGTAGTTAAAACTGCAAACTATAAGCTTTAGACATAACTATTCTAGAACAGCCATTACAACGAAAACAAAACGGTCTATCGCATAAATAATGTCAATTTTATTAAAAAGATTTCTGAGGACACCGAAAGAGACGTTTATATAATTTATAGTGTTCTTTAAAAGCAGTGTAGATAAGTCACACAAAATGGCGGCGGCCAAATGGCTACTCTTTGGGTGGGCAGTCATTAATCTAATGGGTCTAGGACCGAGTCGAAATTGATATCAAGTAGTCTCTCAGGTGCACCTAATCACAGGGCAACTTTACTAACAACAATCAAATCTAGGAGGCATCGTTTTAAATAAGAAGACAGCGTTATAGTAAATAATAATATTTTGTACTTTAAAAAATATCATATAATATAAATTAGTAGTTCTAGTCTGATTATAGTTTAGCATGTTGATGATGGAATTGAAACAAAATAAATCAGAATGTCGGTGGTTTATCTAGTCGGTCTAATAAGAATAAAAGATAAAGAAAAAGCAATAGATTTATTTAAACAACCTTTATAGGTATGGAAAGTTTTCCATAAAAGAAATTATACTTTTTTGAAAAAACATAAAATAAAATTTCGAACGAAAACATTGAATTTATAGACCCACACTTTTTACTCGAGAATTTGATACTTTTAATACTAACTTAATTCAACTTAAGACGATTTCGTGGGGTGTTATTTTACTTGGTGAAATAAAAACGACCAACAAAGTGGAAAGTAGAGGAAATACATAGGCTATAAAAAAAAATGATATAATCACATTCGTTTGATTTAAATTTAAATGTGAAAAAGTTTTATTTGAGTTATTAGTAACTAGTGTTCATAATAAACAAGTATTTTAAAAACATATATATTATGTTAAACTAGCTTGTTAATTATTAAATTATTATTTGCCTTTTCTATCATCAGTAAATATATTTTCATTGATTTAGATGCTCTTTTCGTAAAACAGATCATAAACTATTATTATAATGTATAGCAGAATGTACTATTATTTAGAATGTATTGTTTAGATGTATTGCTTTATTTTTCTGAGGAAGTTATTTTAGAAAGTATCAACACTAGAGATGTGATAACATTTTTAGTTGTAATCAAAAGTTCTTTTCTTTTTTTTTTCTCAAATAAGCAGATGAGAGTATGTATTATTGTTAGGTCAGTGCGCTTACCAAATTACCCTTCTTCCAGAAGACAATCTTTGCACATTCTTCTCATTTATTACAGTCTTCAGATGCAATAATTTACTTGGTAGCAGTATCACTTCTAGACTTTCACATCACTGTTCACATGAAAATTACTTTGCTGTCATATTTTAATATTCTACAGCTATGACATCAATGTTTACCTTTGGATTTTCGTTTGATGCGACATGTAAATAGAGTTAGGTTTCACATCAACTCAACATTGGAGCGTCACAGTTTTAGCATATTATACATCTAAACTATGTAAAACAGCCTGTATAAAATGTCTTTGATAGTTACACTATACAATTTATCTAAGTTCGGATTTTCAAGATAGAAAATATTTTTTCTAAAAACTAGTACATATGTTTCTCTCTTTATTAAGTTATTACATTTTATGTTATTTGTTAATGTTTTCATCATAGGCTCACTAACCTTATTTACCAGTTTTTAAATTATTTGAACACCCCCCTAATTATTTGATAGAAGACAATTTTACATACTTTCTCACAAATAATAATTTTATTTTCTCAAATGTGTTTTAATGGCAGTCATCATCTTCAGTGATACTCGAGCTTGAATCATTCATAACTAAGTTTGTGTTGAAGTTGTATTTCAAGTTCTAGGGGAAACCCCTACGTGCTCCGCACGCCAACCCCGTTGGAAACACATAATCATGTTATGTTTTCTTTATAATAAAGGTGTAGGATTAATAATAACCTCAAAGCTAAGTTGATAAATAATATTAAATGTTCAAATCAAATTATTTCGTATATTTTTAAAACAGCAGTTATAATAAAGGTTCAAAGAACCAGCAAAGCTCAGGTCTACATTTTCGTAAAAACCTGACCTAAAAGTTAGAAATACAAATAATTGCTTCAAAGTTTGAAATCAGCTGTTAGTGGAAATATTAGAGCAAACAGCTGTTTCATCTGTTATTTTATTCAATTGGTTTGCCATGGTAATGAATGTAAATACATTCAAGAAATATATATGTGTTGGTTCATCAATCTAGCCCTAACCTACGAATTTTTCCGCCTAAATTTACAAATATTGAAATAAAATATATTTATATCAAAATGAATTATAGCCTATATTACTCAGGAATAGTGTAGCTTTGTATTAGTAAAACTATTTTTTCAATCGTTACAGTAGTTCCAGAGATTACCCCCTACATACAAACAAAACAAATTTTAACTCTTTATAATATTAGTATAGATACCACCTCACAAGTTAAGTTAATTATTTATTATATTCCTATTGATGGTTTTGGTTACGGTATGTTTAGTTATATCGTTTCATCAGCTAACATATAAAAGTTATGCGACAGTAATTGCGAAGAACGTCACTGTACATTGACTATTTGACAAAAAAATACATTGACGTCACTATACATTGACAAAAAAAACAATGTAGTTAGTTTGAAAATTTTGTATATGGGCAGATTTTAATTTAGGTTGACCATACTATTCACTGAATACAAACAATGCCAATATAAGAAAGCATTAATTTTAAAAGTTAACTCATTGCCTCATTTAGGCTATACTGTATATAAATAAAATAGGCTACAGCCAATTAAAAAACTGAACACATTTCTTAAACTTAACAAATTAAACGATAACAGAACCGTAAATTAAACTATTAATACAAATTTGGAATCAAAAATGAAGATTTATAAAATTGAAAAACTGGTGTGTTACTAATAATAACTAGTTTTGAATATATTCCTAGATTGGGAAAACACTTGTATTCCTTCATTCTAGTTTGCACACTATATTTCTTATGACAACCGAAATCGTTCTTAACTGTTTATAAGTTGCTTAAAGTTTCCGAATATTGAGGTTTTTTCTTTTTTCACGGTAGAAACGTGTATCAAATTTCAAGGTTGCAGGTTTTCTGGAAATATTATAATTTCTAAGAGTGAAGCCATCAATATCCGACTTTAGAAGTCACTATTTTTAAGTCATGATCTGACATGTTCATTGTGCTATAATTATTGCCTAATCCAAATAATTTGTTGATATTTCGAATCTAGATGCAAAAGAAAATTACGAAAGTAAAATAATAGAATAAGTGTTTTCGTATTTATATTGATACAATAGTGTTGCTTACATTAATAATGATTGGAAATAGGACCGAGTTTATGAGTGGTCAAGTTTAAAACATTGATGCAGTACAGTAACAACTTTGATGGGTGGACAAAGCTGGTCTGTCTAATCATGAGTTGTCTTTATCTTCATAAATTACCACACATGTTATAAGTTTTGCAATTTTTGAAGTTATACTTCTTTGCGCCCGTTCTAGTCGGGATGTCGGTCGAGAAACCGCGTCACGCATTAGGAGTAAAATCCGGAAAGTTCCTTTTTATACCTTTTCTCTACAAGAGATACCTCAAGAGTCTCGGTGGTGAGTGGTTAACGCACTCGACTTCCACGCTAGAATCCCTGGTTCGATCCCCGGCTGGGATTTTTTTTTCTCCAAAATTATAGGAAAATATACGAATATACGAATGGCCAAAGAAGTATAACTTCCACCGTCTGGTCCGACGCAGACCCAATTTTTTTTCCATTGCAGCACAATTTTGTCAAACTACATTCTCATCTTTAAGGTTTACCCTCTAATTACGATTGTGTTATTAATTAAAGAAACACTCAAGATTTGAATGTACTACTCTCGCAACTAGTTTTATAAATTAAATTGAGTGTATGTTATCTCTATATATAAAAGCCAAATACCACTCACTGACTCATCACGATTTCTCAAAAACTTCTCAACGGATTGGAATGAAATTTGGTATGTAGCTTCCTCTAGGGCCATAGGTGCTCGCTAAGAAAGGTTTAAAAAAATTCGAAATTTTAGGGGAGGGGGATTTGGGGGGATCAAATTT
>JAGFPH010001383.1:248231-263045 GCA_018207615.1 Philaenus spumarius
ACCCAATATTGTACCTCGTAGCCGCTTAATTTTATATCACTTCAAACTAATTGTCTTTTTGATTGTAAAGTTATTTTAATTAGTTTTATATTAATGTTTAAAATATTAACTTTCAGAAATTACATAAGGAAAACTTTAAAAAATATTTTGAAACGATATTTAAAAATAGCATAACGAGACCTATAGACTTGCAATTGCAAAACTATATGAGACCGACATCAACCCAAATTTCGTCTTCGTTTACACATGCATAATTCTGTGAACCATTTGGACCACTTTTCCATTTACCCTTAAATGTTGCAATACATTTTTGCTGTACAATTGCACAAACAATACACCGGAAAGTGCGATTATAGCTGGTTTGCCAAGGGTTAGCAAGCTCTCTCAGTAAATCGCACAAATTTTACCAAAATGAACTAACCATCTGACAAATAACAATAACCATATTGGGAAGAAGTTATTAGTGGACGGAAACCAGTGAAAGGATGTTTTGCTCCCAACACACATTATTACCATGAATGGAAAACATACTTTTCGGTACCAAAATGTTGTATCCGTTATAGTTTGGTGGAGGTATCAACATTTTAAGAAATACCTTACAAATTTTCTATTATAATCAAATTATATTAAAATAAAATAGTTTTGATTAAGTTAAATAAAGTCCTTTCATTGGTACCTCCAAAAGACGGTATAATTTGTGTACCATACTTTGGCCACCTAAAATTTTAATTTAATAATTTTTTTGGTTCTGATTATAAGAAGCATGCTTTACAAAAATATTGTCCGTTCAGCTGAAAATTGACCGTCAGAAAATTACCGATGTTGTAAGGGTTACATTTTTCCTTTGAAGGTTCGGGTTCGGACCTAAAAAAACAAGTAAAGACAACAACGACTTAACGTAAGTGGAGCTTCGCCGGCATGATTACATTTGACAAACCTTAAATATTATTTATCCTCATTTAGATTAAACTTTTCAAATTTATATTTTCTGTTATGCAGTATTACAGAGTTGAAGATATAATGTAGTTTTGAGTATATTTGATTGATTGGTTATAAGGTTATTCATCCGTTATAGCCTACTGCTGATTTATCAATAAAAGTGAAATACAATGTTTAATTTGTTTATGTGTACGAAGATTGTGCGATGTTTTCATTGATGGTGGACTATAAGTAAACTATAGCAAAACATCTATAAAAACATATTATACAACTGCCCGTGAATAAAAGTGTATATATGATTTAATAAAGATAGTTATCTATAAGTAGTTTTACAAGTAACAAAAATAAAAAATGACGTTTTGCATTGTCAAGATTACATTTTTCTTCATGATATTAGATTAATGATCATACTTTTAGATATTATAAAAACCGAATCTTAGTTTGGGGGTAATTATCAAAGTTAAATTAGGTTAATTCCACAAAAACATAAATGTGAAAACAAGAGCTTATCCAAAGTCCCTATACAAAAGGTTTCGGCTCCTAGAAGTAGCTACATCGAAATCATGGCCAAGTCCCTTGGCAAGCAGAATAGGCCTACAGTTTAATCTTATAGGCCAGCTTAGGTTAATAACCAGCTCCCTCTTAGTCTAAGTCTACCTAATTGAAAACCTGAATTGATTCAAGAATCAACATAATTTTTAAACGTTTATTCTCACGAATATTTTATTGAGTCATATTACTCATCATAAGTTTTTTGATAGAGGCCAATAATTTTTGATATGTGATTATTTAAAAGTAAAATAAAAATAAATTATCACCACCATTCATTTAGGACGGCACTATTCGCCCATATATGTGCCCAAAATTGAGTCTGCAATAAGTGATTTCAAAAGTCTGTAGAAGTAGATCTAGACAAGATGGCGGGTCGTGACGAAAGCACATAGTATGTGTGGAAAACGGTTAGATACGATAGATGTGTTATCAGTGTCTTTGCAAATAAAACATTCCAAAGGAGATTACACCCATAAGAAATTATTAATTAATTTAAAATTACTTAAATGTATGAAAATTGCAAAAATGACGTAAGATTATACAGATTTGTTCAAAAGGTCAAAAGGCCTTGATCTGGTCAAAAAGTGAAAAGATATCACCCGAAGAATGATTCATTGGTAAACTACTGAAGCGCAAGAGATTTCCCAGTGTTATTAATTCTCTGAGTTCTTTGTGTAATTCAGTGTTTGTAAAAATTATACTTATTTTCTTAAAAACTAATTTTAGAGGAAACCTTTCAACTGGATTAAAAGTGCAAATAATGGATGTGGTTAATGGATGCACAAAACTTCCTTCTCTGATAAGCTCCTTCGAAAGCCTTGAATGATATAGGCTACCTACTGTAACATTCTCTAAGTTGATGACAGAAAGATGTTTTATAAAACGTTTTGATATCCATACTAATATTATACAGAAATTAAATTCTAATGTAAATGTTGTTCTTTACATGGTACTAATCTAAAAATATACTGATTTCTTTGAAACGCTTATTAATAGGTGTATAATTTTGACTTTCCTTTGTAATATAGGCTCAATTAAATGAAGGAACCTTTAGAAATACACGCCAATCTATACAAGTTTTAGGCCTACTAAGGTTAACCTATCTGAGACCGGAACACTTAGTGAAATATCAACATTTTTGGTACTTATGGAAAATAAACAATGTCTAAATTTACAAATTATTAAATGGTGTGAAGGGTATTGTTGTGTCAGTGCGGCTCCTTGTGAGGTTGTTTGGTTGCACAACCCCCAAGAAAGAAAACAAATAATTAATCACATTAATATTTCTTTAAATATCAGTGCATTATCAATATCAACCTCATTTCAATCCAAAATTTACGGCCAAGAATGTCCCCAAACGGTTGAAAAGCCGAAGAACATTGACCCAACCTTCGCGCTCAGTGTCTGGGAACGCACTGCTTCTGCAACCAGAGCCTAATGCAGCTACTGTATTAGCATTGAAACTGGTGGGGGATTTGTAACTAACGAGTTGCTCTCACATAAAGCCTTCAGGTTCACAAAAGTTCTGCAACACACCACCGGAGCGCTAGGTATGTATTTGCCATCCTGAATGCCTTGATGTTCATGTTTCATGCAGAGCTCTATAACAAGGGCTAACCATTTTGCTCATTTACGGTGACCCAGTATCGATAGCCTATGACGTCACCATGCTGACACACACCAGCTGGTAATATTTCAGTAATGTGCGCGCTGTCGTTAACTCGCTGTTGTAACTCGATGGAAAAGCTTCAGTAAAATAAAACTTAAATATTTTTTAATTTACATAAAGTGCGGATTCTAACAGTATAAAAAACGTTTATTTTAACAGGTATTTTGAATTTTAATAATTGAAACTATTTGAGAATTATCACAGACTGACATGGAAAAAGTTACTAAGCAAGGAGTTTTTTTTATTTTTGGGTTATATACAAACTTCTAGAGGGAAAGTTGTCACCAATGAATTGATCTAAACTTTTCAATTCATCGATTTGTGATAAAATGATTACATCATTATGAAATCGTTTTTAAATGAGCGCGAGGAGGTGCCGCGCCGCAACTCCCGAAGTACAGTTGTTTGATACTGGAATATTTACATCCTTATCCATTACGTTTATGTACATATTGTTATTTTAAAGTAATATAGTAAATAATCATTTGTCCCCAGGTAATTATGCCATCTAGAAAAAAAGTAAGCATTTTATTTTAACATAAACTAATTATAATTTATAATTAAAATTTGATATTATTGAAGTGGACACAAAAACTTAAGTTGGAGGTTAACGTTTAAAAAATAATATCATTATTACGTACATTCAAAGAAATAAAATTCAATGATGGAAAAATAAAATCGTAATTGGTACGTAAAAAAATGGGTTTCATATTTTATTAAAAGAATTACCTTGTAATAAAGAAATATGCTGTACCTTAGAAAAAGCTTAAAGTACCTTCTGAAGAGTGGAAAAAAACAATAAGTGATTTTGAAATCGAGTTCAAAGCTATCTAATGAGAAGGAAATTCTTAAAAAAATATCATTAAAACATTAAAGAAAAGACTGGTCGAAAAATATCCCAAGCAATACACTTTTACGCACGAGTGCGAACATTTATAAAAATTAGACATGTAAATAAAGATATAGTTTCAAAAAGGAGCGATTATAAAAAAGTTAAAAAGTGGCTTCAGTCAAAGAAACATTTAAGTACTCCGCAAATTAGACAACAAAGAACAATTTAAATAAAAGACAGCACAATTCTTTGTTATAAAGTAATTCTTTTAATTAAATATGAAACTATTTTTTTTACGTAATTACAATTTTCTTTTTCCATCATTGATCTCTAATTTTATTTTTTTGAATGTACGATATTATTTTTTAAACAATGTTTAAGACCTTGTACTAAGTTACCTAATTTGAGAGGTAAAAACGTAGAAAAACCAATCTGATAAAAACAATTATTTTAAAGTAAAAAAATATGTTTTACGAAGCAGATATATTAAGGGCAACATATTAACAACTTCAGCATGGTTGAAATAGTTTTGTCAGTTGTTACCTGTTATTGTATGCTTTTTAATTTAATAAATGTTTTCTATTTATGTTTGTTTCACTGTTATTTAATTGGTTATCAATATTTAAATTACTATAACTGGAGAAATAATTGCTATTTTGTAATGTAGCCTATTAAATGTTATTCGACTGAATTCACTATCAAATTGGATTTATTCAATGACACTAAATACATTGTCTGTATAACAAACAAATACTGTATTGAACATTATTATAGTGTATTGATTAAACTCGCTACAAATTGTCTCAACTTAATCACAGCACGTCCGCCATTAAACACTAGGATACGCCATTGACATATAATTCAATGGATTAATGAAAACTCTAAAGTTGTTTGTATTTGTAAGATAATAACGTATAACTGGTACTTAACTTAAGAGTTTGGGATATTTTGGTTTGTATTCAAATATTGGTTTTCAGAAAAGTACACAACGATTTAATCAATAAGGTTAAATTGTTTTATGATTTGTTATCTGACGATGCTATATTTTGTAAAGGCGTCATAAGTAACTCTAAAAGTCATATGACGGATACTAGGTAAAGTTATAAACAATCAAGCTTGGGACCTGGATACTTAAACTGTCAGTTTAAAACTACTGGTATGTAAAGTTTAAATTACTCTTGAGTTGAAACGATTTACTAGGTTGTCTGCAATAATGTTATGTTAAAACGAGTATTTTTAACGTTCTGTTCAGATATCAATACATACCCTTTCATTTTACGGGCAGAAAACTGGGAAGTCAATACCTGGAAGAAAAATAAGTTAATCCTTCTGTGCGATTCAATAAATCAGATAATATACCTTCAAACTTGCCGCTTCACATTACACAACTTGGTCAAATGGGTTTTGATGATTATTTTGTACACATTCGGAACTAATTACTTGACTCAATTATTTTCTTGGTTTGAGCTTGGAGTGTCAGAGAATAAAGAGGTATTTTATTTCACGTCTCTTTTCTATATATACATCTCAGATTCCCTATTGTAGTGGAGAGAGGTCGCTATTACATGCGAGAGAGCGACCATACGGGATGCGGGCTACAGCAAACAGGAGCAGTATCTAAAGGGGAAGATCTGTTTACATATTAACGTCTCTGTTAAGAGCAGAATTTGAAATAAATGGTGCACAAATGGAGACAATTACGCTTTACCTCAGCTGGAGGAAATGGTGTCATTTTACAAGCAATGCTTTTAGTCGTTTCAAAGAGAAAAACTCCAATTACAAATAACACAAATTTACACAATATTCTTTGCACTAGTGATTTTCTAGGTTAAAACATCCCAAACTTTTTATTTTATTATTTTTAGAATGAAAATAACTTTTTCTGTTTTGAAGGCGCTTACGATCTTCTATCGTTCTTCGAGTTACACGCCTAGGAAAAGATTGAATATTCCAAATAATGTTTTGGAAAGGATTTAATATTATAAATAATTCGAACACGCAGCTGAACCGCTGACGTGAATTGAGCGAATTTCCAAAATTAAATTTATATATGTTTTTGGGTTTCAAACAACTATTTGGGAAATTGATCTACTCACGAAGCTGCTGCCAGCATGTACCAAATATATTGCCATCGGTCAACACGATAAAAGCCGTGGATTTAATTCTGGTACTTTAACGGTATTTTACGTTTTGATTGTTTTTGGGACAACCGGATGGGCTATAAGGTCGCGTAAAAAAACAAAATGTGCAGTATTATTTCGTATGTCTATTTCTTTAAAGAAAACTTCAAAGCAATTTAATTCTAGTACAAGAAATACAAAGTTACTTCCCGTCAAAAATTTGGTCTACTTCTGTCAATTTTTTTGGTAAGCAAACTCGTCCAAGCAACTTAGAAAACTAACCTGCGTAGCAAATTTGGACCAAATCGGACATAAAATGAGTCCGTTAGAGTCCGCACACATATATACAAGTTACTTCCGGTCACAAATGTGATCTACTTCCGGTCAATGTTTTTGGCTGACGAACTCGTCCAAACGACTTAGAAAACTAACCTGCGTACCAAAGTTGGACCAAATCGGACATAAAATGCGCCCGTTAGAGTCCGCACACATATATACAAGTTACTTCCTGTCACAAATTTGATCTACTTCCGATCAATTTTTTTGGCTAACGAACTCGTCCAAACGACTTAGAAAACCAATCTGTGTTCTAAATTTGGACCAAATCGAACGTAAAATGCGTCCGTTACAGTGCGCACACATACATACATACATAGCCTACATAAATATATATTTATGATTTTTAATGACATCCCAAAACGTGTTCTGGGGACCATGATCGGTGCTCATTTGCTTCTCCCGATCTTGGGTCTTACCATAAGGGCCACTGCAATAGCAATAGCTCATTTTTCCTATGAAAATTCGCTAATAATGCCTTGGCAAGAATCTAAGGCCCGGTACATACGAGCGTCGTTCCGCGTTGCAGCAAGTTGTCAGCACACACCTAGCGTAGTTTTAACGCGTTGTTAGACTCTAGTTGTTGGTTAACTTCCAGTTCAAAATTATATGCTATAATAATTATTGTTTATTACTTTATTTGCCTTTTGTTATTTGCATATGCCGTAGGCTCAGTTTTGTGATCAAACAACGAAGTTGTAACTATGCGGCCACAACGGAATCTGACGAAAAAATACTTATCTTACCGATTGTGTTTTCCTCCTTTTCTTCATTTGCAATTAAGTTTTCGTCCATATTCTCGCAAACGTTCGTCCAGGCAGCTCTCTTCTGGATTTTATCATGATAATTTTCGCGAGACGGATCTCATATTGTAGGACGTTTCTTAACTTCTTCGATGCACTTTTCAACGTCCAAGGAATCCATGATCTTTTCTACAAAGTCTTTGCAATGAATCTGCAGCAACGCCGTCGCACGTGTGTACTGTCTGATGCCAAGCAACACACTGTCTCACACTGGCGTTGCGGCTGTGTCGAGGCAGTGGCGAGCATCACAATTTTTGCAGCCGCTTCAACGCGGATGCACAGCCAACGCAACGCCATTGTGTAAACTGGCGCACACACACACACACTGAATAAACGCTCGTGTGAACCCGGGCTAAAATTCCAAATATCTCGTAGGAAAAGTTCTAACACTCTAAATAACTCTTTTTACATACAAAATAATTCGACCACGCAGCTGGACCGCTGACGTGAGTTGAGCAAATTTCCAAAATTAAGTTCATATGGCTATGTTTTAGGGTTTCAACCAACAATTTGGGAAATAGGTCTACTTACCAAGGCGTTGAACAGTGTCTGTGTGTACGGAATATATTAGTAGAATTTGTTTCCTCCTAGTGGCCTCGCGAGTTTGCACCACTTGGCAGCGAACCGGGTTCTTTTGTGGTATTTTACGTTTTGGTCGATTTTGTGGGAACCAAGCGAGCTATAAGGTCGCGTAAAAAAACAAAATGTGCAGAATAACATCATACATTTATATTTTTAAAAAAATCTAAGAAAATGTCATTCTCGTAGTAAAAATCTAAAAAAATAGATACTTCCTGTCAAAAAACGTACTTCTGGTTGATGGATTTTTTTTGCTAACAAACACGTCCAAGCGACATAGACATCCAACACGTGTACCAAATTTGGACCAAATCGTACTTAAAATGCGGCCGCTAGAGTGCGAACACACACACACACACATATATATATATATATATATATATATATATACATTTTAATGACACCCAAAAACGTGTTCTGGGGACCATGATCGGTGCTCATTTGCTACTCCTGACCTTAGGTTTCACCATAAGAGCCACTGCAATAGCTCATTTTTCCTATGGAAATTCGCTAATAACGATAGGCCTATATATAAAGAATGACCTCGGGTATAAAAGTTTATTAAAATGGTTATTAGTGAATTTCTATAGGAAAGATGGAATATTTCAGTTACTCTTATGGAGATACCTAAGGTCAGGAGTGGTTAATGAGCACCAATCATAGTTCCCAGAACATGTTTTGAGGTCATTAAAATTGTATAAATATATATATTATTGTGAGTACGCACTATAAAGGACGCATTTTACGTCCGATTTGGTCCAAATTTGGTTCACACGTTAGTTTACTAAGACGAGTTTGTTAGACAACAATTCCAATACCGGAAGTGCGTTTTTCGAAAGGAGGTCATTTTTGTTGAGATTTTTCGTGCTAGAATTAAACATTTTCTGAGTTTGATCTAACAAAATAACTATGGCAGATTCATCTGAACATTTGGTTTTTTACATGACCTAATAGCATGTCTGGTTCCCCAAAATCAATCAAAACGTAAAATACACGGTTGAAATTGACGTGGGGAATTTTACCGTGGTGGGGGAGGCTTCTGATCCGAGACAGACGGACGGGTTGCAAACTCCCTGAGCGAGTTTGTCTACTGCTAGCCGTCCATAATCCGACGCCGTAAGGTCGAGATGCAATTCGCAAAGTGAGTTTTCCCGCCGAAAGCGGTACGAAGCAACGCGAAAGCCTGGGTTGGAGGCCGACAAATTCTACTAATATATTTCGTACACGTAAGCAGCTATTCAGCGCTTTCGTGAACAGATCATATATACTCTAAAACAACAGAGTAGACCAATTTCCCAACTAGTCGGTAGAAATCCTAATACATATAAAGTTAATTTTGAAATTCGCTCAACTCACGTCAGCGGTGATCGAATTTTTTTAATTGAATTTACTCAGAAGGGTTTATTACTATAAAAGACGCTAAGCAAAACAATACTAAATGTAAACTAAAACAAAAACATTAATAAATACAAATACTTATGGTTAGCAACTAATTTGAAAACTGTAAAACGAGTATTGTTGGTAAGAATGAAAACAAAAACATCACAACAATAACTGCAATAAAGTAGCAGGTATTTTTATACTTTACTTACATTTTTGCTGAGTAGTTTTACCTATCTGTTTTTGTACACCGCCTAACTAAAGATGAAATTGTAGGAATTTTTTTCATTTAATTATGTGTACGTGTGTGTAAACGGGTGCATATATATGTTTTTTTAAGGAAGTGCAGATTTTAGGTATTAGTAAAGCAGTCCGATGAAGATTACATAGATTTAATCCACCGTTTTCGTGTGAAACTCTAGTGTATTGAGTCGAGAATTTATTTAATAAGTCATAATTCATGAACTCAAACGTTAATATGTTTAATCTTAATAGCTTTTGAAAGCTAGCAATTTTAAATTAAACGTTTTCACACATTTTCCGTCTACCAAAGCCTATATGGCATCTATCACATATATTATTTCTCAAGGCCATTTTTTTGTCGGTACGCCATAACTTCCTTAATACATTATCAAATTACATGAATGAGGCATCATTTTAAAGCTTTCCTTAACCGCTACACCGGAAAAATATACAAAATACAATTATACGAAAAAATACAAAAAAAAAAGAAATAAAGAATCCGAAAGTAACAGTGATGTAAGATCAAGTAAGTTGTAGGGATATTTTCCTGGCGTTGGCAACACTGATGATAACAATACCCAGCTGGAGAGCTGCCGTTACGCAACTACATTGCTATTTTTAATTAATTGTATATTTAGTATCGTATAGTATACGCACTATACGATACTAAATAAACGGTTTGTACTTTAATTAAGTGGGATTTAAGTAAGTTATAATGCGAATGCTTCGCACGGGTCAGCTAGTAATCATGTATTCCACTTTCTAGTATCGTAGCACGTTGACAATATGATACAAATTCCGTATAAAAGACATCCAAATAAACATAATCTGAACTAAAAAGTAATATTAAATGAAAACTGTGTACGCACAGCCCATGTTTAAAATATCATACAGAAGTGATGATGCAAGAATTTTAATGCTGGCACATCAATCAGTAGTTTAGTTAAACACTTGTTTCTATATTGGCATGTAGGCAATTTCTCAATGGCATTCCCACTAACGGCGGATTTTATATTTTGGAATTATCTCTAAAGTTTAAGTTAGGTTTTAATTAAATATTAGGTCAAAGTGCTCTTAAGGTTTTATCTTTTGTTAAAATAACTAACTGAATAATTAGGTTTTGCCATTTAATATTATTTACAATGTTAGCTTAGAGACTCATTCTATTAAAAATTAAAAATAATTATACTGTACATAAAGTGCCACAATATGTGTGGAATGAAGAAGGGTTTGACGGACGAATAATATACATAACATTTTGGTTTTAACATAACAAAGATAAAAGTAATCCCTATCATATCAAACAAATTCCTGCTATTCGCGCAAATACTAAGTGCCTCTCCTCCAATCAATCGTCATTTCCGTGTAAAAATCAGAGTATATAATAATCTGTGTGCATTTGCTTCGTCACTGGGTTTGGTGAGCGAAACTAGCGGGATGCGGAACCCTCTAGTTATTAAATAACATTACACACTACAAGCGACGTACCATTTCCATGTTAAAACATTCACCTTACTTACATTTTTACTTGTGCCCTACCATAAACAATTTGTAGTACTAGTAAGTTGCATGAAAATTGATAAATAGGTCAAAAGTAGTATCTTAACTGCAATGCAGTTCATAAGTGAATCAGTTTTTAAATACATAACCAAATTAAGAGTGATTACATTTTTAATGCATTACGTTACATCTTTTGTATAAAACGGCATCACTGCTGAAAAACAAAATTTATCAATTTCATTTTTAAAATTGCAGAAAATTAATTTAAGTGTAATGACAATATAGGGTCTACGTAATATAATGTACAGAGCTGGTGCACGTAGAAAGAAAAATCATTAAAAGAGTACTATAAATTATCACCACAGGTTTTAAAGCTTTTAATGTCTTCCAAAGTTTGGCATAAAATACAAATCGAAATTCCATCGGTGTTAACATATAAAATTTGTCAATTTATTGCGCACATTTAACCCATTAAGTCATTTAATTTCGGTTCTAAGCTATAAATTCAATGCCGCAATGTCTATAAATAATAAAATAAACCAAGGCTTATGGACTGTTAGATGACAGATTACTGTTGACTTAGGTCCCTAAACAGAGTGTAGGGTCCGATTAGTTTCGTACAATCTCTTCAGAAAGTTATTATATTAAAGTGGTCTAGTTATTAAATGTGAAAACTTTCCTGTACAATTAAGGCTTAGAACGGTGTTAGAGTTGGGAAACAATTTTATGTTTATTAGCCTGAACTAAATTACAACTTATTTATTAATTGTAATAAAGTAGACCAACTTTAATTATAGATAGGGTTCGTTTATCGCCTCTACAATTAAAACCCGACTATATCAATGCCCTCTGTACTTATATAAGTTATATTTGGCTAAAATCTTTTGGCCTGGTTTCGTTTGTATAGAGAATCTTTAATAATATTTTAGTAAGAAGTTGTTAAATGATTTTTCTAGTGGGTTGAATAACTTCAAAACTATAATTTGCGTAGTTAATGTATTGAAACAGTCGGGAATGCCGGAAAATGGTGAATACCTTGTATTTTTACTTTCTCACTATACTATAGTATAGAGAAAGTATAGTGATCGCAAAAAAAATCGATGTTGAGATTTTTGTGGAAATATCCGTTTTGGGACCCCCTGAGTCCAAAAAAGTGGTTTTTACAAAATGTCTGTCTGTATGTATGTATGACTATATGTATGTCTGTATGTAGACAAAGCTAGAGAGAAAACTATTCGATCGATTTCTTCCAAATTTGCACCAGACATGTCAAGTAGGCCTGTATAGATGCACGAAAAAGGGTTTTGAAAAATTTTGAAAAACAACCCCTTTTTGGCCAAAAAACCTCCAAAAAATCAGTTATTATTTTTTTATAAAAAAACGGCTCTAACGATTTTGATAAAATTTGGCTTATTTGTAGCCTTTAATGTGCCCTACCATATGCAAAAACCCGCATCTTTCTAAAAATTCTCGTTTAGCTAATAATAATAATAATAACTGTTTTTTTGGGGGTTTTTTGGCCATAAAGGAGGTTGTTTTTCAAAATTTTTCAAAACCTTTTTACGTGCATCTATAAAGACCTAATTGACGTGTTTGGTGCAAATTTGTTCGAAATCGATCGAATAGTTTTCTCTCTAGATAATAATAATAATATTTATTAGTCAATCTCCAACTTTAATAAAAGTATACAAAGCTAGAGAGAAAACTATTTGATCGATTTTAACCAAATTTGCACCAGACATGACCAGTAGGCTTGTATAGATGCACGAAAAAGGGTTTTGAAAAATTTTGAAAAACAACCCCCTTTTTGGCCAAACAACCCCCAAAAAATCAATTATTATTTTTTTATAAAAAAACAGCTCTAACGATTTTGATAAAATTTGGCTTATTTGTAGCCTTTAATGTGCCCTACCATATGCAAAAACCCGCATCTTTCTAAAAATTCTCGTTTAGCTAATAATAATAATAACTGATTTTTGGGGTTTTTTGGCCATAAAGGGGGTTGTTTTTCAAAAAATTTCAAAACCTTTTTACGTGCATCTATAAAGACCTAATTGACGTGTTTGGTGCAAATTTGTTCGAAATCGATCTAATAGTTTTCTCTGTAGATAATAATAATAATATTTATTAGTTAATCTCCAACTTTAATAAAACAAACTCTCCTACCCCACCCTACAAGTCACTGTGAATCTGTTTAGTAATTTAAATATGTTTGTGAGAAAGTATGTGCCAGTTCCTGGTACCGTTTATTTACTCTACAGATAAATAGTAAAGCTGTTATAATATAGTGCGAACTTTCCCAGAAATTGTTATTCTGTTTAGACATAATAATAATAGTGCTGTACATTTAAGGCTCCCTCTGTCTATAAATATTATAGGAGACATATCTATACAGATATATGAATCTGTGCACATAGTTATTGGTATTAGGAAGTACTTTCCAGTGTAGTCAGCTATCCGCTACTAAAAAAGGGGGGAGGGGACAACCAGTAGACAAAAGAAAATCTTTAATGTCAGCCTATGCCATGTTATACATCATTGGTTTGTCAGTGATTTGTATTCAGTAAATTTTGAAATAAATATTTTTTATTTTAAACAATAAAGACGTTATTATTATTTTTTCCTTGAATACTATCCTATATATTAAAACACAAAATTAAAAATATTCCGGAAGAATGTGTGAGACTTCCACTGGACCGATTTACACGCGGGTAGTGTCAAATGAAAGGGAATAACCCCTATATTTGCACATTTTACCTTAGATTTTCGTATGTAAAAAACGAGATTAAAAGTTTTCTTATGGCAATTTAACATGGAAAATTTCAACTTTGCACTTCTTTGAAGAATTCACTTGAGGTTTCCTCTGAACCGTTTTAAACGCGGTTTGTTTTAAATGAAAGATCAATCATTCTATATTTGCACAATTTACTTACATTTTTGAAGTGAAAACTTATATAGCGACGTTGGGTATTTTTTTTTGTGGGGAGGTAAATCGCCGTTTCGCGTCACGTCACGTAACGCAACCGGTGTGTTGATTATGTATACCCTCTTATACATATATATATATATATAAATATATATATATATATACTTGTGTATAGTATATATGAATAGGTTCATGCTAAAAGGCGTTCAGTCAAAAAAATTATAAATAGAGAAAACACTTGATTTTAGTTTTTAATGGTGGATCTCATCATTTTACGCTAAAATGGGATCAGTCCAATGCATGGGTATCATAGAAACAGGCACTAATTGTTGATAAATCTATGCTGAAACGGGTTCAGTCATTGACTGAGCTCCTTTTAGCACATAGCGAACTGTACCACTCTATGGCAGCACTGACAACCAGACAACCAGCTGACTCCCAGAATACACTTGGGCATGTGTTTATTTATTTAATTATTGTTCCTGAGTAAATTGGAAAAAGAAAAAGTGAACAGTATACTGAACTCCACCTTTTTTCTGACAATTGTTGGGGTCAGAATAAAAACCACGCTCTATCTCGTTTATTAACAGCTTTGACTGAAATGAACAGATTAAAAAAAATTGAGCAGTACTATCCTATGCGTGGCCACTCTTTCTTGCCCTGTGATAGGGACTTTAGTATTATTGAAAGGGAAATTAAAAACCATGACAGGATCTACACAGTTGATCAGATCACACAACTCATTTTGAAATCAAGCAAGAATAATAAATTTACTGTAGTGGCAGTCAAAACCGAAGATGTTTTTGATTTTAAGAACTGGTGGCCAGTGTATTATAAGAAAAATTGCATATCTGAAGAGACAAAGGGGAAAAACGTACCTAAAGAAAACAAAGTACATTACACCATCTCTACCATGACTCACACCACCTATAACT
>JAGFPH010001384.1:0-12882 GCA_018207615.1 Philaenus spumarius
AAATTACAAAACTCTTGATTTTTTGATGTTATATTTTAGATCTTAAAAAAAACAAAGAAACATTTTAGCAACAGATTTATATCAGCCTGTAGCCTGTAGAAGTTAGATTCGTTTTGGCATTTTGAATGTTCAGATTACCGAACGTCCATATGACAAAAGCTAGCATTATTTGAGGTATAAAAGATGTCTTTGAGTTATATCGATAGTTAAATAATAGGTCTCGTCTAGAACTTTCTGAGTAAACAATTAAATTACAAAAATACCTTATTTACTGAAAAAAAGAAAGATCCATTTACAAATCTATTTTGAATTAAAATTCTATTTTAAGTGTTCAGGTTACTAAACTTCACTAAAATCCAATATCACGAATCTCCTCGTGTCCTACTCTGGAGTTTAGTTAATTAGTAATTTTATTTAGACATTTCATATTTTAACAATCTAAGCTTTGATGGTTTGATTGATTTTTCAACCTCATTTAAAAGAATCAGCATGTCTTAGAACTGTTTATAATTTGTTTTACTGATTTAAAACTTGTAGATAACAAAAATATTTGTGTGGGACAAATTGAGATTCATTTGATCAAAAAAGCTTCAGAATTACCCCTTGATCGAAGGGAGACCTTTAGTGAGTGACTTTAGACAAGAATATGTTTAATTTTAACGTTACTCTAAAGGCGACTGCAGCAAAGCCTTAAAGCCATTTTAATAGGAAAACAGACCAATCAGATTTGTCCTTTATTAATGCGTTGTCCTTTGAACGGCCTTGAGTGATCAAGGAAATGGATAGGTTAGGTTAAACAGCTGATTGGTAATGCGATACTGTTGTATTTGCTTGGACAAATTGTTTTCCTTATAAGTCCGTAAGCTCTGCAGGGTATTAATTAGATATAAACACTTATATTGCAGTTGCTGTTGGAGTATATATGGAAGAACGTATCAGGAATGGAAAAAAACTCTATTTTATTAAAGGTGAAACGAAGGTTTAATTAACCCGCGGTTACGCACATGAGTTGAAGTCCGTTGCTGTTTTAGATTTATTTGAATTACATTTAAATGCCTATAAATCATGAAGATAAGATTCTAAACAAAATAATTTTAAAATCCTAGTATTCTAAGAGGATGTCTTGGAGGAGGTGGTCGTTTAAAAAAATCAAATGTAGACATCGATAGAGGGATACATTTTGTAAAGTACTTTCAAAAATAAACTTGATTATAAAAATGTTTACCTCCGGATACAAGACAAAAAACTACCGAAATGTATTTATCCTAAATAAATTGAATGTATTTATTTTCGCAGTGTGCTTCCATTTTATTAGCAAAAAGATTAAAAGATGAGTTTTCTTGAGTTCTAAAATGGTTGGAAATATGATCAAAGTTTTATTATAAAAATGTACCGCTTTGAAAGCTCATTCATTTGTTATCTCGCTTGACCTAAATTGCCATTTGTCATATTTCAGCATTTAGATTTCCCAGAAATTCTAAATTGTTTTAATGTTTAAAATGTTTGTGAATTGAATTTTTGATAGCTGAGGAGACACTCTGAACATATTTGTATTAATATTTCGTGCTGCAAAATCTTGTTTTAAACAGCAAAACACGGTTATTTAAGCTCGTGTAAAATTTTAAAGAGTTTCATAAAAAAACTTCTATGGGTATAGGTAACATATTCAAATGAATCATCATTTCTGAAATCAGTTTGACAAAAATCAAAAACAGTAAAACATAATTTCATCAAGAACGTGTGATAGGCGTGTGAGGCGACGATTTAAAAATACTACCTGATACAGAACGCATTAGTTATTAAAACGACAAACGAACACTTGATAAAATAAATTAAATTTGCAAGGAAACATTAAAATTGTTAAATAGCAAAGGGAATACAAAGAATATCATAAATGAAAACTTTGATTTAAAGAACAAATGACATTGTCTAGAAAAAAAGGGAAAATAGTAAAATAATGAATTTTGGAAATAAGAAATAAAAAACTTTGTATAACAAATGAAATTGGCGATATTTAAAATGAAAACTGTAAAATATGAAATAAAACTTTGATATATCAAATCAAGTAAATCCAAAGATTTATGAAAAGTAAAATATAATTATTTATGAAATGAAATAATAAATAAAAACTGATAACATGATAAGAAAAATGTAAACGCTGATGTATCGCACGGGAAACTTTTTATCAGTACACAGCAAACTTAGGATATATAAAATGTAATCTGTAAAATCAAACAAAAAGTGGTATATTAAATAAAAACAAATTAGTAAACAATTAAAACTATAAAATAACAATTAAAGCAGCTGAGAATTAAATTTTAACTAATGAAACTAATTTTGCAAAACGAAATTCTCTAAATATATTTCCCGTTAGAGAGGCAATCTGTGATTATTTTTTTCTTCGTTATTAGAAAAGTAAACCCAAATTTGAATCTAGGGCAAACCGCAACTAGAAAACATCATTTTTTACCACGACGCACTTCCGCAAGCAGCGCGTGGAAGCCGCAATGCCCTTGTTTGTCCCGATAGTGCGGACATTACGCTATGAATGCCAAATCCACGCATCCTGGTCTGAAATCCCACTTTAGACCGATCTGTTGATTGTTTTATTCTACTAGGTTGATAATAGTGTTTCTGTGTCAAGTATGCCTACATTGGTATGCAGGCGGACAGACGTAGTGTCGACTCTAGACGGTGGTCTCTAGTATTCGGTAGAGCACGTAGGACAGGTTAACACACTTGTATGACCACTACTTAGGCTTTCCCCAATTAAGATATATTTGCCGTACAAACGTACCATACGGGTATGTTTAGTAAGCAGGCTGATAGTAATATTCAGATTTTCAGCTCCTATAATCCCCGGGTGTATATCTGCAATCTAATGAAATTGTAGTCTCCCCGCCAATAATGGTTCAGGAGATGCAAGCCGTTACACCCCCAGTATAAGGAAAAAAAAAATGAAGACCTTAATTTTCGAACTATATTTATGGTATGAGGTTTTCAATAACTCTATACAAATGATTTTATTTTAAAATAATAAAAATAAAAGATAGAATACCAAAGTTATGGTAGTTGCTAAACTCTTTCAGTTGTAATTAGTTGCTATAAACAATAGAATTATTTTAAATACTCGTATGAATACAGGTTACGTTAGTTGCTAAAAATATCGAAAATTTGAAATTAAAATTGATTTTATCTTCAGAGTATCTTTTACTTTTAGTTTTTGTAAACTACAAAATTAAACTGGTACTTCTCTTTAAAAAATGTATTATTTTTTATTCTATTAAAATAAAGTACACTATTTTCTATTGTTCCGTCAGCGGCCCCTTTTTTTCTTTAACGCGTTTCTGGATGTCTACCCCATCATCAGAAAATCTCTCGTTGACACAACACATTAAATAAAAACAGTTAGTAGGTGTACACCTTATGGCTACCGGACGTCGACTGCTACAGGGAAAACGAGGAATTTTCTGATAATGGTGTGTGTGGACGTCCGGAAAAGTGCCAAAACAAAAAAGAGGTCACTAGCGGAAAAATAAAAGGTATTTTACTTTATTATATTCAATTAGAGACTTGGATACTATGAAAATGAATTTATTATTTGTTTGAGTTTTAAAATATCACTAATATAGTGATAATTAGTTTATGAACTCAGTATAACTTTGAGCTGGCAATCTATGTATAATATGATCGAACAATATTTATTTCAATTTTCATAATCTTTGGTGCCATTTATGACTCCAGATCATTAAAACAATCATAAATACACGCAATTGTTTTAGTTTTTAACTACTTGTTGAGTTTCTTACATAGACATGGAACCAATGTCTATTAAATTTTGGCTTTACAAAACTTTTTCCTCAAAATCCTTCAAAAACATCCATTCTCTCATATTAAATGTGCAGAACCAATAACCAAACCATTTATTTTTTATCAGTTTAGGATAAAATAGTAGACCAGTAAACTGGTCTACACGTGCAGATTCCTGCCTTTAATATTAGAGAAAGGTGTGTACTAAAGGTGTGAGAAAGGTGTTTTGCTAACTTAACGTAGTTATAGATAAGGCAAAGTGGTTATGTTCTTTGGGAACGATAAACTAAAAAAAATCCTAGGAATCAGATCTTAGGTCTATTAATTTAAAATCTTCTGATCAAATTTTGTACGTGTCTCTTTTTACTTTCACTATGACCTCCTGCCTGTGGACACCCTTGCATCTCCGATCCCAATTTTGGTGAACGTAGAGTCAGACTAGACGTCTAA
This sequence comes from Philaenus spumarius, assembly GCA_018207615.1. Lineage (NCBI taxonomy): Eukaryota > Metazoa > Arthropoda > Insecta > Hemiptera > Aphrophoridae > Philaenus > Philaenus spumarius. The sequence goes on from JAGFPH010001384.1 coordinate 4,261, forward strand.
ACTTTGCGTCATAAAGATTTTTTTACAATTACCATTTTTTAAAGATATTTTTACAATTACCATTTTTTAAGATTTTGTATTTTTATTTATTTTACTATTGTTGGAAGTTACCCTTATTTTTACTCGTTTGGATCTAACTACATTTTATTTGATAAGAACACAAATTTTAAACAAGATGAAAAGATTAAACACTTTTTTGAGTCTTCGGCTCGAGTTTTTTTTAAATATTAAAAAATGTGACGTTTTTGTTACGCATGTCACGTTAGAAAGCTGAAAAGCTTTTCAACTCTCTGCAATACAATTACGTAGATTTTGATACCACCAGAAATTTTCTACGACGTCTGTGAGTGCATATATCGTGTCCACAGACAGACAGACACACGGACAAACAATATTGCTTTATCGTGTTGAGTGATGACACACAAAGTGGAGTAAAAGTTTTAGAATTTTCGCAAGATATCAATACTTTGGCATTTTAATGCAAGCTGAAGTAATAATTTTATTTGCGAGTATCGTTTGAAACAAAATTTATTCTTGTAGTATCGCCTAGTAGTTTCTTAATCTGCCCACATTTATAATGATATGTTATAGACTGGCTTTTAGTATTTTAAACAAAAACTGAAGAGAAACTATTGATGAAAGTGCAACTATTTGTAAACTAACGAAACATTATTCTAAAACACATTGCTTTGAATGGGTAAAATTGGATTATTTCATATGCAATAGAACAGTTTTCCATTCTTTTCGTTCGACTTAAAACACGGTTGGAAAACACCTCTTGACAAAGCTCTCTATATATTTATAAGACATTTTCTCGTATGTTTTACTACAGAAACAGTGACATTTCCAACGCAACAAACAAGTGCGCACACCATTTTATTTTATTGATTTCGTAGTTCACTGCCTTCCTCGAGAAGATATAAATTAGAAAGCGATCTCTGACAGATGCAAGGTGTATCGAGGGCAGAGACACATTTTGTCGCGCATCATCAGACATCAGTGTCTTCGTGCGTGATGGGCACGCGTTAAGCTACGCTCCATTTGGTCCATTGTTTGTTGTATTATTAAAGTAAACATTCGCTAACAATACTTCGTCATGGCAAGAACTATATTTAACTGTGTGAACTAGTTTAGGATTCAATAGAACGGTCGGGATCATTCTGGTCAAGGAGTCAAGGTTCCGTAGAGTTTGGATCAATAAAAGTTTCATTGAAATATTTCATACCTTCATGCGCGATATTTTATAAAATAAACTAAATAATCCACATTCTAAAAAGCAATATCTATACTCTGTACTCATAAATAGATGAAATGTTACATGATACTTAATGTTATAATAATCAACAAAATTAATCAGCAGATTTTCTTTACTCATTTCAAATTGGCAAACATTTAAGAATAAAAATAACTAGAAGTTAGTATGCAATAAATTATGCCTTTCCCTCATCAAATAATAATAACTGTTAAAAATCGAACTAAAAATAATTTAAAAAATAAAATAGGCCCACTTCGATAAAATTTTCCTAAAATAAAGAGCATTGAATTTATTTTGAACAAAAATATTAATAAATGCAATAATATTTTATATTAATATTGGAATAATAAAATAGCAATTTTCTCTGTGGTTAATATTGCTCGGCAATGTGGGAGCTTTGCCGTGCTTTGGATACTTCTAATTTTACTTTCTCACTATACTATAGTATAGAGAAAATATAGTGATCGCAAAAAAAATCGATGTTGAGAACACTCCAAAAAAGTGTTTTTTTACAAAATGTCTGTATGTATACAAAGGTAGAGCGAAAACTATTCGATCGATTTCAAACAAATTTGCACCAGACATGTCAAGTAGGCCTGTATAGATGCACGAAAAACGGTTTTGAACATGTTTGGAAAAAACCCTTTTTGGCAAAAAAACCCCAAAAAATGAGTTATTATTTTGTATTTAAAAAAAACGGCTCTAGCGATTTCAATAAAATTTTGTTTATTTGTAGCCTTTAATGTTCCCTACCATATGCAAAAAACAGAATCTTTCTTAAAATTCTCGTTTAGCTAATAATAATAATAATAACTGATTTTTGGGAGTTTTTTGGCCATAAAGCGGGTTGTTTTTCAAAATTTTTCAAAACCTTTTTTCGTGCATCTATACTGGTCTAATTGACGTGTTTGGTGCAAATTTATTCGAAATCGATCGAATAGTTTTCTCTCTAAATAATAATAATAACATTTATTAGTTAATCTCCTACTGTAATAAATCACCTCTCCTACCCCACCTACAATTATGAAGTCAGAGTGAATCTGTTTAATAATTTAAATATGTTTGTGAGAAAGTATGTGCCATTTTCTGGTACCGTTTAGTTGTATGTGTTGTGCATTTCGACGATTTTAAGAGTAATACTCTTGATATAAAACTTTATATAAATGTCACAAAATAAATGTAACTGAATAACTTCAATTAAAGAGCTTAAAAAAATAAGTTAAATCTGAATTATTTTTCTATATTTCAAATATGTGCTGAACAAAAGCTCAACCAAGTGCAATTTAAAATAACTCACACCCCCACCGTTTCCTCAGTAAAAAGCATAATTACTGATTACAACAAAATTACTACATATAAGTTTAGAAATGGGCCAGGAGACCCACTCTACTAGGCCTGCCTAACTCTAGTCACAATGTCGAAGGGACCAGGTCCACAGTCACTAAATTTCATTTCGTGCACGTGTACAGAAGGTTACAGAACTTACAAATAGGTGTAGTAAAGCTGGACTATTAATAATGATCCATTATATACACTGAATTATTATGTTCACTGTATTGACGAGTCTTGTGGAAATACACTCGAGGTATCCGTAGAAACTAAAGATGACGACTAGGATGTTCTTAAAACCACTTACGAGGTGGATAACACCAGGACTTAGTAAATTTCAGAAACTAAAGGTTGTATCACACTTGGGGCTATTTAGTGAAAAATTAAGACGTTTAACATTTGTTTACTAGTATACGATATTATGTATTCTACTAGAGACAATAAACACTCAGTTGTTTCATCTAAACTTGTGTACAACTTCGTATAACTGTTTTTATTTTATAGTATGACTTCTGGAAGGATCGAGCCCTTTCCAACCATAGGTTGGGAAAATTCTAATTGCTTTTTGTGAACTTGTAGGGAATGTTGTATTCAACATCAGTTATTAAGTTTTTTAATACAAAAATTTCAGATCGAAAGAAGTTTTAATAAATGCTCATGGAATTGGGGTTTTCGCAGTTTATCTAAAATTAAGGTTTTTAGTCCGCCATTTATCTAAGCACTTGTTTAAAATATCGAAAAATGATTAAGACAAAACTTATAATTGTAATCTCTTCAAAGTTAGTAATGATGACTTTCTCTCAAAAATGCAATGAACGAAAGTAATTCTTGGAAAAACGAAAAAGTGTTGTTTTGTGGCACAATTTTTACCCCGACTTCTGGGCTATAGAGAGAAGGGGCTCTTCCAGTGTTATTGCGCAATATTTGCAATGTTTATTCACGTAACATATTTTTTGCCTTGATACTAGAGGGCTCAGCTGCATGCTCGCTTCATTCACCAACCTCCACGGAGGCAAATGATTATATATACTCTGCTATTTTCATAGAAATGATTGATTAGGACAGAGGCACTTGAATTGGTGTAGGGTGGTGGGGAGGGGGTAGCTGCGACCTGGCTCCTGACGTATGTACAGTAGGGCCAAAAGCAATGGGATCGGGATAAGGTGGTGAGGATAGCAAAGAATGTAAATGACTGCCATTTTGAAATAAGTAGACACTATGCTTCGCAACTTTAATATGCATAACACTAAGTAGGCCAACCATTGCCAAAATTTAAAAACTTAAAATGGTGGCAGTAAGTACTTCAAATTTTTACATAACACTTTCATTAGTTTTAATGTGAGAAATAAACTCTTGAAGTTTTTGTAATGCATTTTTGAAACATCCTGTTTATACTGGTAGTGTCCCAGTTGTTGGCCCTGATGGGAAAACATCGAGAATATGCTTTTAAGAAAATTCTAATAATCAAAAATAAATAATTCAGCATCTGCTTTAAGAATAAGGTTATGCTTGGGGATACTGTGAATATTAATTTCTAGTACCTGCTAGCACATACCTACAACAGGCTTGCTAATGGATGTTACCACATCTTAATTAAAGTTTTTATTATTTGTTTTTTTTTTTTAATTGTGGCCTGATGCAAAAACTACTAAACTGTTATAACCAGTGTTTACTAATCAACCTGAGATACTATTTAATCCTCAGATTTTGAAACAATATCGGCTCTCGTAAAATAAATAGTCTACTTACGATTTAATGATTTTGTGATTTAAGTACTATTTTACAAAATGTGATGACAAGTATAATATTATTTAAATTTTGTTTTTAACAATATTATAATAAACTGCACTTGTGTCATTTTCATATTTGTATAGTAAAGTTAATATTTATTTTCAATTCTCTAATTTTTTATTACTATGGTCATTGTTTACTAAAATACTAACATCACATTAAATGTATTCCAATAAACTGAAGATAAGTAGGCCTACCAGTATTTTAATTACAGTAGTAGGATTATAATTAAATCATTTATCACAATTTAACACTATTATATTATGTTCTTAATTTTTTTTTGTGATTTTCAAAAAGTAATCACTGATAATTATTACTAACTATGCAATTATGTGTGAGCGTTACTTTCCAAAATACTTGTAGTCAGATTACCTTATCTTTTTCTCAATTCACAAATAAGTGTTAGCTAGCCTATTTCTTCTAGTATGGGCGAAGCAACTTTAAAAACTACAAGAAGATAGTAGTTAATGATAGCATTTGCTAAACATTATTTATCATAATCAAAGCAACTCCTTAATTAATGTAAGCAAATCCAGATTATGCTACACTTATAGGAATGCTAGAAGACAAGCGTTAGATTATGGTTTCTATTCAAAACAATCTGTGGATAACTTGGTAACGGTTATGAAGCTAATGGTTTGGATATTAAGCAAATCACTAAAGTTGTTAGTCATAAGCAAATCTTGAATTTATATTCATCAGGGTCATTATGGCATTAACAGTTCAGTGTATTATGACTTACACCATACGTCAATGCATTCTATTCTAATTATGTTCTAAAGAACTTTATTTTTTAATTAGGTTTCTTTCTTAAATATCGTAGTAAAATATTGCAAAGTAATCAAAAACCGAAAGACAGATAACCAGTCATACCCTGTCAGCTTCAAAGTGAGTCAACCACTGTTTCCTCTACTTCCGCCATCTTACCATAAAAGTCTGTGCATAAGTTGTGGTATTTAAGTAATACATTTCTAAATTTCTAGTTTCGCCACTGATGCTTCATACAGCAACAATTAATCATTTAGTTAAATAGTAATTCTTAGAAAACGACAGTCAAACTAAGACACCTAATGCCAACCAACAAGTTGGTTTATTAATTGATGTGGGAGTTCAAAAAAAATAATGCGTGAAGAAAATTGGTGATGCTCCGTTTAGCCCAATGGCACCGCTTTGTGGGACAACTAAAGCGGTCCTAGTCCCTTAAATGGTGTTTCAAAGCACTGAAAAGCCGAAATCAGTGTTTCACAAGGCACTATTTTCTATTCAGAACTTCGCTTTGTATAAAGAAACTCTCTCGCTTTTACCACGACACCATTTACACTACATGTCAAGTAAAGTTGACAAGGTCTGTGTATATACCATTGTGTTTTATATAATAAAGAACTGTGAGAAAGACATATTTCTCGTCATATACATACATGCAGACCTCGTCCTATTAACTGTTCCATCGATGTTGTACTTTCTCTTGGAAGGCTTCTTATCAAAATGCAGGATTATCAGAAGTACATTATTAATCAATTACTGGCTGTAATGGGTCGAGGTGCCGGTAATGCCAGTAATATTAGCATAAGTACCTGGTATTTACCGTTCTTACCCATCAAAAGTGGTGCCAAAAGGTTAGGCGCAGCAAGTTTAGAACTGGTGTGAAAATAAAACAATTAAATGCCTATTCCCAAGTAGAATGGGATTCAATCAAAATGCTCTCAAAGCTGTACATCTTTTGTATCTCAAACAATTTCAAAAGGGCGGCCAAATAACTGATTTTTTTAGTTTTTTTGTCGTGTTTTTTGAGTAAAAAATGAATATGCACTGAAAGATAGACAAATTGATGTTGTATTCGTTTAAACAAATTATAGGAATGTTATAGTACATAATGTTTTTCGTGAAGGTTTAAAACCAAAAACAAATTATTAAAGACTGTTATTATTTGATTCACTGAAATTCTACATTTGTTTAGTAAAAAAACTCTTGTAAAAACTACCCATATCAAACATTGTTTGAAAGGTATTGGTTTCTGAAAATAAAACCACTTGGAAATTGTGGCGGAAGAGGGGGAGGGGGGGTTAAAGGTACCATTTTTCGATTTTTTGCCTATATCTCAGTAGGGGTTGGTTATACAAAAAATATATACGTATCCAAAATTAAAGCTGACAAAATTCTCTACATTTTATATACCTATAGTACTTTTGCTATCTGTAACCGTTAATGAGATATACGGTTTCAAAAATAGGTACTTTTCAGAAAAAAAACGTTTCTTCGCATTGGAATACTTTATTATTTGTTCCCCACGCGGTCTACTCTCATGAGCTCTACCCTCGCTTTAGTTGAGTTAGTTTATATAAAGTCATACATCCGTAGGAAGTCGAATTATTGTGTTTTTCGCCTTTATATTTTATTATTATTGTATCCGGTATATTTTATTAGTATTACATGCGGTATATTTTATTGTTATTATTATTATTATATAGCAATGTCGACGCAAACGTATTTTGTTTGTGACGAGAACTTCTACGAAAGTGGTGGGAAAGTGTCCTGTATGAGTGAAAAAGTAATAGCTTCACTGTTAAGTGCCATCTTACAAAGATTTGAACGTTTTTGTAAACGCAAAGAAATCGTTTTTTAACAACTTTATCCCCCCAAACCCCCCTAAAATTTCGAATTTTTTCAAACCCTTTCTTCGTGAGCACCTATGGCCCTAGAGGAAGCTACATACCAAATTTCATTCCAATCCATTCGGTAGTTTTGAAGAAGTCGTTTTTTAATAACTTTGATCCCCCCAAATCCCCCTAAAATTTCCAATTTTTTCAAACCCTTTCTTAGTGAGCACCCATGGCCCTAGAGGAAGCTACATACCAAATTTCATTTCAATCCGTTCGGTAGTTTTTGAGAAATCGTGATGAGTGAGTGAGTGATATTTCGCTTGTATATAGGCCTATATAGATATATCTTTTAAACTACAAATCACAAAATTCTATAAAAAATGATGTTGATACCCTTGAAAAAAGCCCTTTCAAACGATGTCCCTTAAGACAGAATAATAAATATCCGCTTCCCCTATAGTATGTTAAAATAATAGATTTTTTAGTTTTGATTGGCATTATAACTATGAAAAATTTATAATCATGATTTCTTTTTCCGTTTTGTAGAAAATCAACAGACGTAAGGATAATCGAGTGATACTATTAAAGGTTCTGTTTTTCTTTGGAACTCTACAAAAGAGCTCTGAATGACTAAGGACGTTCAATATGTTAAAATTGTTATTTATGTGTGCAATCATTATGTTTACTTAGCAGGCTTCATGATCTTCACTACTCTACAACGTCTTAATTTGATTTCACGAAAGACAAGTAAAACATAAAATCATGAACAGTAATCGTTACAGTGTAAGACTAATTAAAACAGCAACACTTGTGGGAGTCCAGGTACCGCCTGACAGATGTTTTGGGCTTGTTGCAGCCCACGGTGTATAGGACCTTTCGAGCCCATTTTATGGCCCCGGTTCATTTGTAGAGACTTATTTACAACTTGACCGAAAGTTGATCGTTGGCGGAGTCCATATGCGACGCACTATGAAGGACAAGAAGAGGACTGCATTTTCCAAATTACTCTTGAACCGATTGTCTTTTGGTCGTAAACATTGGATTTTGTAAAACTCGGACGACGACTGTTGTCCAAGGTTACGTTTTATGACGGTTCGTTTTCACTCTCTTCTTAATCCACTGGGTGCTTTATAAACTGTCTTCTTTTCAAAAGTGATGACAAAAAAACAGGAAGAAAACAAACACAAGATTGCTTCCTTAGGGATACGAACTCTTTTATAGTTTGTAAGAATTGGGAAGGACTCTGAGAGATTAGTGAACCCTTACTACCACCATTGAATATATAACCTATATTCAAAGCTACCACTCAGACACGGGTGGGTCGCCTACCTGGCCTTCCCCGCTCGGGTTCCTACTGGGCATTCTACTTTAAGAAATATTTTTTTAAATGTCATTTTATAAGTTAAAACAATTATTACCATTGTTATCTACGTAAAATAACAAGAACAAAGCGTCCAAACACGACTTGCTTTCATCAACTTCAACAAATAAACGGCTATAAATACACAAATAGCACTCATTCATTAAAGTATTGTATTTTAAAACTTTTTACACATATTTACATGCTGTTAAAATTGTCATTGCCGTATGACAATATACATGTAAATACTGTTCTTATAATATTTGTTATAATCTCATGTTCGTGTA
>JAGFPH010001384.1:17109-44780 GCA_018207615.1 Philaenus spumarius
TATGCCAATTCAAAACCTCACTTAAAGTGCAAAAACTTTAGTTTTGAATGTAATTTTTGTGTATTTTGGGTAGTTAACATTTTGAAATGAAAATACTTTGTTTCTATAACAACTAATAGTTTATATATTACGTAATAGTGCATGAATATTAGCAGGCAGTTTGTACTTTTTATAGTTTAGATTTAATATTAAAAGGACATGAATGTTGTATAAATTCAACCCACAATGGTTCTCACCCAAGTTTTGATCATTTTTAGTGTTGAGAAAGATAATTATTTTTCTTTATTTATTTATTAGCCTTTTTGACAAATATACATTTGTATCAGACAAGTCAACTATATAATTAGGGATGTCTCGATTCTCGGCTCGGTACCACCGGTTCTTGTGAAAAGTACCGGTACCGATGGTTTAAAGTCGGTACCGGTACCTCGGTACCAAGAGCTGCAATTTATTATAAAAATAAAAATCGTCCTTAAAACTAATTTAATACCGCTGGACGTATGTTATTAAAATACAACAAATAAACCAATACATTTAAAAATAAGACTTATATAAACATAGTTTTGAATGAAAAGGAACATAATTATAACATGTGTTTAGTGTAAAACGTATGACTTATGAATACAGTATCTATTGTCCGTGTCCGGTCGGCCGCCCTTCTAAAATATACTCGTAGACGGCAAAGACGTAAAGACAGTGATCCTTGAATAAAATAAATACGATTGCAAGATGGAATTCTTTATTCCGTTATCCAATTTCTCAAATATAATTTTATATACTTTCGCCACTAAGAATTTTATGTCTGGTTAGTAAAAACAGTGTAAGACGTTTGATGTACGTATTCAGACGTAAGGTCACGGGATGAGTACATATTAGGCCTATACGTCATTTGTAAAAATTATGAAATCACTGTCTCGTCTGCTAGCTTTATCGGAGTAAAACATATTCCTTACACCAAATGAATACAGACATTGATGTATTTTTGCTATATTAATAATTTCGTTCGATCTTGAGAAGTTAATTATATGAGAACGATTCACTCAAATAAATTAATCAACTTAAGTAAAGCGACATAGCACAATTAAGTTGGCAAGACAGGTTGCCTTACCGTTATTAAATTTTCGTCTGCTGTTTAGGTTAAAATGCCGACTCAAATTTCGTAATCGTGACCAACATATATTTATAGAGTGTGATGTTTGATTTGATTTAAATTTACTGTGTTAAAGACTAGAGTCAGTTTTAATTGGGAGACAACATTATAAGTTAATTAAATTATTGTTACAGTAGTACACTGAAACACGAAACAAGTTATAAAATGTAGACACATTCCATTTTTCTATTGTTTCATCATCCCATCTCTAAATAGTAAATATGAAACAGTGCGCATTGCAGCACTGCGCAGGTTCAGTTCCGGTGTCGAGAATCGAGATTGTCTTGCTGTTTCAACAAATGTAACACAGGAACACTTTGAAAAACGACATTCGACATTCATTCATGTCATATATTTTAATAAATAGAGTGTAAATATAAGGTTGCAGTCAAATATCTATGTGTTCCTGCTACAACTGTTTTTAGCGAACGCCTTTTTAGTACCGCTGGGAACATTTGCGATTCTAAACGTAATCGTTTGGATCCAGATCGTGTAAAAATGCTAGTTTTTCTAAATAAAAACATTGATTAAGAGCAAGAGGCATTGCTAGGCCCTGATGTAATTTTATTATAAAATTTAAAATAAAAGGCCAAGTTTATTTGTTAAATCTTAAATGTATTGCATATTTTAAAATATACCTGGGTGTCTCTCCTAACCTAACTTAGTATAATTTTTGTTTTAATTTGTGATTTGGTTATCAAACCAAATGAAATTGTGTTGAATACAATTGAAGAATACTGTCAATTGTAATCATAAATATAATATAAAGTTTTACAATTAATACAAAATAAAACATACCATATCAATTAAATTATAATATATACAATTAACATAAAATAAGAAGTACCGTATTATGTTTAGCCAATTAACAGTGGTATGAGTCTACATTAAAAGAAATTATATTTTGTTATTTTGTACAATACCTACCTTTTATTTTTATTATTTTATTTAAAATAAAATTAATGATTTAGTACAAAGAATGCATTCTTTTAATAATTTAAAAGTTGATATACTTACAGTATTACCAAAAGATAGATGAATCTCTGGTGCTGTTGACATAGGCCTATATTATATCATTTTAGGTACCGATGGTACCGGTACCGAGAACCGAGAATCGATTTTTAGGAATCGGTACCGAGAATCTAAAAAAATTGGTACCGACACATCCCTATATATAATCATACTTAAAATTATGTGTACAAACAACCACACAAATAAATCAAAGATACAAAAAACACATTGTGTAGTTACATAAATATCATTTAACACAAACAATCAAATGACAAAAACATTTAGATTAATTTACAATTTTTTAAATATTTCAATGCTGTCTCAAATACAAAAATCCCTTTACCAAGTAAATTTTATGTACAATTCTTTACATAGTCATTCACGCCATAGTACATTTTCAAAAGGAGCAAACATTTTACCCTCTTCCTGAACACCCTAATACAGGTTTCCTTTTTTATTTCCTCTGGCAACAGATTATATAGTGTAATACCCATAAATTCCACTCCCTTATGGGACAAAGTTAGGTGGTGAAGTTTATTTTGAAAATAACTACCGTGACGAGTGCTGTGAAGGTGGAAGTCTGAATTTTGGTTAAACAGAGTCACATTTCTATGCACAAATGTAACACATTCCAGAATATAAATGCAATTTTGCTGTTGCAGTCAGAGAAGAGAAAATTAACATTAAAGATCTAATTGAGGGGAAAATGTTTGGGATGCAAACACTTAACTTCACTGCTTGGTAAAGAGATTTCTTGCATCTTCCCTTTTCTACTTACAGTTTGATTTTTGACTTCAGATTTATAAATGCAGCCACTTTCATCCTCTCCAATTGCTATCACTTTATAATTTTTTTGTGTGTTTTATTTCTTACTACCACATTAGTCCAGTTCAATTAAAATTATAAAATCATTCCAATTCAAAATTGTAAAAACTCTTTAACTTTGAACTATAAAATAAGTAAGGTTTAATTTACAGAGGAATTGTTCTAAATTATCACAAGAATTAAATAAACTAACTAGGTTGTGTGCGACATTACAGTCTACAATGAGGCAAATACAAAATCATTTATTTCTGTGTCAATCAAACAGTACGTTGCACAATGATGTATCTTCAACATGTTCACTTTTATTCCTACTTAAAGCTTACATTTATTACTGCCACATTGTTTCATAGTAAACTACAGTCTCACAACAAAGCTGTGCCAGCATGTTCTTACCCTAATGTCTTCACATTACCTGATAGATCATTTTGTGAAAATTATAAATCATACAAAATGTTTGTAACTATAAGCTACTAGTAATTTTCTTTTGTTTGATAGTCGATACATGCGAACTGAATGTCTAAACTACAAGTACTCTCATAGTGACCTCTTGCCAGTGTCAAGACTGATTTCAACTGTAGGAAATAAGATGCAGATTTGTACGCAACGTTACGACCGAAGACCTTATGGCGTTGGATTATTAGTCGCTGGTTATGATGTAAGTTAAACACATTACTATTACTTATAGGGTAATGTGACGGAATTCTTATGGGTTTTGTCTGTCCGTCCATGTGTCAGACCCACAAAGCTACTTTATTTTTATCACGTATTATGATTAAATTTTATATAAAAGTAAGTTTTACCAAATGTAGATCTGAAAAAAACTTTCTCCAATAATAATTGTTTGGGCCCCATTCCTATATCTGGATGGTGTGAATTAAAATTGTTTTATCTTCCACCCTTTGTTTCGTAATATTGATTGGGTTCATTAAACTCATTAAATGTGCCATTCAATATTTTTAATGTAGATCTTCCAAAACCTTTAAAATGTGTTGCCTGCCATGTAACTTTCGAACAAATAAATCTAAAAGTGAATACAAAACTTGATGATAGCCCGTGGCTTCGCCCACAAAAAATAAAAAAGTAATAAAATGAATATCAGGTACAATAATTGTGTTTTAAATTGGAAATAAAATCTGACTTTCCTGGCACAAAAATCCGCCGCGTAGTGCGTTTTGTCCAAATCTATCAATGTTTTCATGTTTCGAAGCACATCTAGTCCCTCTTCCACCCACCTTATTATTTACTTTTTCTATGTATCCTGTAAGAAATAAATGTACAAAAATTTTGCTCTCTAGCTGTAAGGAAAGTATAACAGTTAAGTTTTATTGTTTCAGGGGTTGTTATCACATTTTCACCCCTTAACAGCAAGTGACAAAATGCAATTCTGGTTTACTTTTTCTATGTATCTTGTAAGATTTGGTTTTGTAAACATTTTTTGATCTCCAGCTTTAAGGAAAGTATAACAATTAATATATTTTGTTTTAGGGGTTATTACTACATTTTCACACCTTGGCAGCTTGCAAATTTGGTTTACTTTTTCTATTTACCTCGTAAGAAATAAATGTACAAAATTTCAGCTCTCTACCTTTAAGGAAAGTATACCAATAAATTTAACGTTTATTGTTTTAAGGGTTGTTTCAGCCCTTAAATTAAAATTAATTCTAGCCTATGTTACTCAGGGATAGTGTAGCTTTTTATTAGTACAATCATTTTTTCAATCGGTTCAGTACTTCCAGAGATTACCCCCTACATACAAACAAATTTTACCTCTTTATTATATTAGTATAGATAATGTGAATAAATTTGCTTTAAAATCATTTTTAATTCCAGAACATACTTTCTTCTTCCCTCAATTTTAGTGATTTGGAAGCAGATTTATCCCAAAACGGTAAAACATTGCACAACTAAACCCTTTGCATGCAGAATAAATTAATTACACATTCTTAGTATCAAACAAGTTATTTCTTCCTAATACATATTCACCCCCTCATGTTTTACTTTTATTTTACTTAGTGCCAATATCAACATGAAAGAAAATTTAGTTACAAACACATACATTTTATTATGAATCATAATACAATAGAACCTTTGTTATCTTAATCGATCGACGTAAGCGACAATTCAGATAACAAAAAATTAGCAAATGTGGGTTGTAGTTTTTATTTTTACTACCCAATTATTAAAAAAGAGGTTCTTATACAAATAGTCATTTGATAAATACCCCCTCCAATTTCAAGTCAACAAATGAAGTCAAATAACAGAAAACTATCTGCAACAGTATATTAAGGTATCTGTAGAATAAAAATACAAAGGACATCAGAGTAGAGTAGAGAATCTGGCTCTCCCAATAGTACAATCTTAAAAAAACAATCTGGTTGGTCTCATTATAACAAGTGTCTTGGTAATTGTGAAAATAAGTTTAGTTTTTCTCCATTTTTTAACTTTGTGTACAGTTTCATATGTGAAGACAAGTAATTTTGTTTGGACCAAATTGCTTCTGAAGTTTTGGTTTATTATATTGTCCTTAGTATAAAACTCATAAGTTTGTGCACTGTTCCTAAATCTAGTCTTGACTTTATCTCAGAAAGGATTGTACGTTTTGATTTATTTTGCAGGATCTAGGACCACACATATTCCAAACATGTCCGTCAGCCAACTATTATGATTGTAAGGCCATGGCGATCGGTTCCCGCTCACAGAGTGCTCGTACATACTTGGAGAAGCATTTGGACCTTTTACTAAACTGTGATTCTGAGGATCTGCTCAAACACGGCTTGCGAGCACTTCGAGACACTCTGCCTAATGAGTTAGATCTTAATACAAAGGTGATTTAGTTTATAGCTTGTATTATGAACATTATTTTTAGATTCACAACTGAATAACATAATTTAATTGGTTTATTTCTATACCCTTTTAATAATTGATATCTGGTTACACTTCACTAGCTCACAGAGCTACAGCTTGATATTCTGGGCTGGAACTTATATATCAGCAACATTAATATTTTAATGAAGCAAAACAAATATTGATAATCTCAAGAAAAAAAGAATGTTAGATAAATCTAGACCATTATTTGATAAAAAATAATTTGATATTATTTTATTAAATATGTTACAATACATATTTCTTTATTTATAATGTAATAACAATTTAAAAAAAAAAGAGATAGTTTATGTTGTACTAAGAACTAACACTAATGACTATTAAAAAAGTGCTTGTAGTGTTAATATACCTAGGCTCTTAGAATGTTTTTTTACTCGTTCAAAAATAAAATACAGAGTGGTATAAAAAGTGTATGCAAACCTAGGTCCAGAAAGTTTTGTTTTCTGTCTGAAGGTGATTTTATTAAAAGAAAAAAAGATGGGAAAATGCCTGGAAATAGATAAGGTATTATAAGTGAAGATTTGGTTCATACATTATGTATGTATTGTTTTACCAGAAAACCTTTAATATTACAAAATATTTTACATTAGAGAAAATATTTGTTTCTTTGTTTATTGTTTATGGGAAACAATAATCTTTAAAATTTTGTTCTGTGGGTCAAACATAACCAAACAAAAAAACATAATTTCTTGGTGAATGACTTTCTCCTCCAGATCAATTTTAGGTTTATAAAGTCTTAATACAGAGTCTGATCTAAAATTGTACGACTAATTTAATAAATAACATTTTAGAAACGTTACATCTTATTTAATCTTACCCTCTTCAAAATCGAGTCATGCCTTGTTATACACTTCTCCCATCGGTGCTTCCGCTGCACTGTAAAAAATGCATCTTCCAGAATCTTGCTTAGTTCCCCTAGCGATGTTTTTTTTTTTCTCAATTTGTCAAGTTTTTATCTTTCGAGGAATGAAAAAAAGTCAGCTGTTTTTAAATCAGACTAGTAGAAAGAACTGTTATACTATTTTGTATGCAAAACTTGCGAGTTACAAGTGCTAAATGACTGAGAGCATTGTCGTGCAACAGGCAAAGTTCAGGTCACTTCTTCCCAACAATGATCTTAAAACTTGGCCTTGTTTCAAAAATTAATTATTAATTTTTTGACCTTGTGGAAGGAATTTGTCATGAAATCCTGTGTAATCAATGAAAACCACCAACAATTCATTACCACTGACATACTTTCTTGGGTTTTGAAGAACTTATGCTTCCCATTGTGATGACTGGGCCTTCAACTCCACGTTACAACCTAACCATGTTCTGATACTGCTCTGATGTTTTTAAAGAATGTGTCGTCTTTGTTTGCCCTCTCAAGATCTGAAAAACTTTAGACGAGTTTTGATCTTCCGTTTATGAGCCAGGAACAATCGTTTCTGCAGCACTACTCCAGGTGCTGTAAAGGTTTTTTTAAAGGATCCCTTGACATGAACTAAATGCAATGAAAAACAGACATTTCTAAGTTAATTAATTAAAACGTTGACAATACAGTTTAAGATAGTCAATCGATGTTAATGGCTGTCCAGAACTATTGTCATCTCAGACTAATTGTCCGTTTTCCTTGAATCTAATCTAAATCATTTATGACTCCTTGGCTGACTCAAAACTTAAACAGCAATTAAAAAACAACTGATTTTGGCAGCTTGTGTTTCATCCATTCAACACCATGTTAGTGGTTGCTGAGTAATTCAAATAGTCTTGGGTATTTTTGATCAGCTATTGTACTGTATTTATTGTATAATAAATATTTCTATAATTTATATTGTTTCTTACTGTAAGAGTAATTTCAATTTTAATAATTTATGTAAACTGTAAGAGAAGGAAACTTCAGTATTCAACGATATTTGATCCAACATTTTCCCAAATTTGTTTAGTCAAGGTTGCTCCAATTGTGAATTTCCTTTGAATCTGAAATAACAATTACGTATTATTTACATTTCTATAAAACACATTTTTGTTACAACAATTGCTTGTTTCAGAACGTGGCAATCGGATTGGTAGGCAAAGATACGCCTTTCCGTGTGTTTGACGAAGAGGAAACTGGCAAATACTTGGCCATGATTGAAGGGGAAGAACGACGTGGCACTAGCAGTGCTCCTACTGATGATACAGGACCAGCAGCTCCTCCTTCGGGGGAAGATGCACCCCGGGATCCAGAGGTAGCAACAGCGATGGACACAGAGTAGACGAAGCCATGACCAGCTTCGTAAGTCCCAGTGCACCTCTCCTTACCACCTCGGAGGATCCTCGTAAAGATATACAGGCCGTGGTTATGATTGTTTTCTTTTTTTTAAAAGTATTACGATTTTTAGAGAAACATTTTGCTACACATTGTAACTTAAGCTCACATTTTAACGGAAATAACTTCCATTGTGATTTGAATTTTGTATGAAAAAAGAATGCTATTTAAAAATATACAAAAATAATTGTAACCACGGCCTAACGAATAATCACTTTTATATCTAAAAAAATACATTTACTTTTTCAAATTTGTTTTCTCGGAGTATTTAACTGTTAATAAATACTTATTTTACATGCTTCAAATAAGTTATTGGTGTTATTCATTGTCCAGAAATATTTAATCCTTAAGGTAATTATTTCAGTAATGTGATATACAACATAAGGAATGTGTCGTCATTAATTCTCCTCTCAAGAAAATCTTTACAGACTTCAAACTTGTGTTTTCGATTTTCCGTCATGAGCTGTGGAACAAACTTCGCTGCTACCGGCTTATTCCCAGATTGTCTCTCAACACAAGCTAAATATATTGTTGGACAAAATATAAATTTAACAGTTGAGATTGATTTACTATGAAAAAAAACTAAACTACTAATGTCATTGATTATGTTGTTACACCTCACTCTTGTGCACACAATAACTATGAATGAGTAATCAATAATAATTTTAATTTTCTTTCTGGTTAATTTAAAAAAAAAGTTAAATTTGACTGTTTATGTGGATGTCTGAAGATACAGTAATCTTATAAATTACAGAACATATTTTTTAAATCTATCAGATGTGGATATTGTAGAGCGCCGATTTCCAAAAGCCGGTCATCAGAAACTTTGGTTAACCGAAAGATTCAAAATTCGCCACGTTAACATTACACGAGCGCTCTTGTCGCTCCGGTCCGTTCCACATCTACCTGTACACCTAACCTCTTTTGTGTCACTGACATCAGTGTTGTTTTAACTGTCCGTGCTGTGGTTTGTTGTGCTGTGTGATTTCTAGCAATGTCGGCGAAACGTAAACATATTCTGCTCAGTCTTACTGACAAACTTAAAATTGTAGAACAATTAAAAGAGGTGCAAGTTTAGTTTCGGAGTTTGGAGTTGGGAATGGAACGATAACTGACATTAAAAAGAACAGTGAATCTATCACAAAGTTTGCTTGTGTGCTGGGCAGTGAAGATGGAAGCTGATGATGAAGAAGCCGTCCAATGCTTTGAGACTGCTATTAAATGGTTGGAACAGCAAGACGAATGCGATGCTGTAGAGCTGCCGTCTTCGAAATGCCTACGAGACTTGAAGGCAAAAAACGAGTCTCAAATCTTTAGCAAACAAACATGTTCGACTTTTTCTTTTATAATTAATAAATAATAACTGCAATCAGAGAGTGGATTGTTAAAGAGCAGATTACGTCCTTCATTTAAACAATTTTAACTGCTGTAATTTCAACAGCAGTATTTATTATTATCAGTGTTTACTAATAGAAGCGAGTGACACTTTTTGCTAAGCTTTTTAGATGAAATTAGCTCAATAGTTTAGCAGTTGCTTTTACTAGCAACATTTTTTGATTACACAAACAAAATACTGTAACTGATCTAATAGCCTAGTTTGCATTGCATAATATAAGAAATAGACTATGCAGTTAAACAAAATAAACACTAGAATTAAATAAGAAAGAAAACGATTTAAGAATTTTCATTCATGCGATTGTTAAGGTCTGTAATTAATGACCAAAACACATAGGCCTAAATTTTTAAAATATTCAAAGGTAGAAAATCTCACAGAATTATTTAGAAAAAATCCGGCTAATGTTTCTTAGGTCTAAGTAACAAGATTATGGTGATGGTGTGATCTGAATTTTAAATAAATTATTAGAGATTTTAGCAAGAATAAATTACTTCAAATGTAACTAAATAATAAAATTGACATTATTTTCTGACAGTTTTCAGCTTCAATTCTAGTGGGGGGTCAATATAGTCTTGTGTCAATTGAACGTTGTAAAAAGCCTTTTAGTACAGAAAACCTGAAATGATGAATTAATTTTTGTGTATTTTGTCTCAAAGGTTCCTTGACAATCCTAGCTAATTTTATGTTAAACACATTCTTATTAACCACAGTTCAAAAACAATTATTTCTTTAGGTCTTTGTTTCACCGTATATTTTCTTTAAACCCAATTCTTAAAATTTATCAGTGAAGTAGTTGTAAAACTACTTATCTAATTAAAATATTGATATACCAACTGCTTAGTTCTTGTTTTTTTAAATCTTGGATTCTGCTGTAATTTCATTTTTAGATTTAATATTTTAGACGTATAACTACAAAAAAGTACAAGTGGTATACGGTACAAATAACATGACACATCCATATACATAGCCATCTATCTACCATGAGCGCTGGGTTAATGATGACTGAATAAAGATTGTCCAAAATTAGATCAAATTTATCTTTGGACAACTAAATGTCATAAAGTAGCTTACAAAATTTTTTAAAGAATTTGTTTAGCTTTTCTGGTAGGTTTTTTATCAACGGTTCATTTTGGCTTGAAGATCTTTCTTTGCTAAAACAATTATCTTATTCTTATATTTTCTTCTTTGTGTTTTAAGTAAACGACTTCTTACATTACAAAAGTAATGCTTATTATTTTAGTAATTTCTAAAAACTACTCTG
Source organism: Philaenus spumarius (assembly GCA_018207615.1). Taxonomy (NCBI): domain Eukaryota; kingdom Metazoa; phylum Arthropoda; class Insecta; order Hemiptera; family Aphrophoridae; genus Philaenus; species Philaenus spumarius. Next base: position 27,926 of record JAGFPH010001384.1, read on the forward strand.
ATTAAAAAAAATAGTAATTTTTTGTGTAATAAGCCCTCTTTTGTCGGTTGTAACTTTAAACCAACTGGTATAAAACTTTGTTGTATTATAGGTAATAATCCAGAATGTGTTTTTTAAAATAAATTAACATCTACGCTTCGTTGCTCTCATTCAGCAACTCCATATTTGATATTTGTTCAAAATTTACCTAATTAATTCCAGGTGCCCTGATCCATAGAGCAACTCTTCAATAATTTAAACTTAATTAAGTTTTGTATGTTTCACCAATCATTTCAAATTTGCAATGCTAAAGTAAAATACAAAGTGTAATGTTGAATATTTAAGCGTGATTTACTATGTATTATGTTTCACTATTTTTTTATTTATAACGTGGAATTGAAGTCTTCATTTTTACTGAATAGTTAAGCAAGAACTGTGTTATGAATTAAAGAAATATTTGTGTTTTTAAAAGAGTCTAATCATTAGGTTTTTTTCTTAATTTATTACCAAGAGGCTAAATTTCTTGATTTTTATAAAGTGCAATATGAATTTATAAAGTAGATTATAACTAATATATTTTTTTTTATACAATAATTTTTAAATGATTTGGGGAAAGTGTATCTTTCAATGACCCAATAAGGAGGTTTTTGTTTAAAATTTAATTTGATATGGCGATTTTTGAGTTTAAAAAAAAAATGACTTAAGGTTAAATTTTAAAAAATCGGGCTAGCAGGGTTTTTGTTGTACAACATTTTTGGCTCATTCTCTTTGTCTTTCTGTCAACTTCAGGAAAAATGTTAAATAATTTTTTCCGATTCCAAAAACTAAAATGTTACATTTTGCAAAAACTTAAAATTAAGTATACCTACAGTTTGAAATTACATTTTATCAATAAACATTCCATAAGTTCTTCATATTAGTGATATTCTTGACAAAGTTGTAGAGTTAGAACTCATTTTTTCAACAGAAATCATTATTTTTCTCAAAACATATAACACGACCATGTTTTTACAATTTTATTAAGATGTGACAATTCTTCAAAATCGTGTTTATTAGTTCAACTTTACGAAACATTATAGATAATACTCCGGATAGGTTGGAAAAATGTTCCGAAAAAGCAGTTGTATGTAAGGTAGCAGTTGAGAACGGTCAGGGCCGCTAGGCACAGGCCTAGGGCGCAAAATGAGGGACTTGTTTTGTTAATACATTTATTTCTGGTGCAATGTACGAGAATTTTTTCACATAAGTTTTAGTACTCCGTTTTCCGGAGAGTTAAGGGAAAATAAAACCCCTCCCGAACCAAAACTGGCAAGCCAAAACTCAAGGAGGGAGACGCGCAAAAACTTAAAGTGCCTAGGGTGCTGGGGATGTTAAACACGACCCTGAGAACGGTACCATTAAATAAATATATATTATATTACATTCAACCAAAAAGTTATATTCCAATAGCTTTCAACTATGTTAATGCTTTATATCAGTGATTCCCTCTCTGTGGGTCGCGGAATCTATTCAGGTGGGTCGCCGGACAACTTAAAAAATATCTAAGTAAAATATTTTATCGAAGAAAAAAATTTGAAGGTGTATTTCAAGAGGAAAGTTTTATAATTCTACGATCTGAAAAGTTACGTACAAAACACGTTCTAAACAAGAAACCAATGTGACTAATAATCAGCTCAGGGTGATAAAGACAACAGTGCAGCAATAGAATTCATTCGTAGTTGTGTTAGGACAATTGCCCCTTCAGTTCAGTGAACTCACTGTAGACTGCACCGAGAGGTCTGGAAGACTGTTTGCCATACCATGCGATGAGATGGTCAGTGAGCTCAAAATAATTCTCCTACACTGTAAAGACCTTTGACACTGCATTGCAACTTCTTTTCTTAAAGAGTTAAATAACTAAAACACGAAAGTACAATTTACCAATTGTTCATACAAGTAATGGTAAATTTTTATCTAATAACCATCATCTACGAATCATTTTACAGAACTTGTTAATTTAAATATTTTCTGTAAGGCTATTTTTCTTACTTTTAAGTTGCTAAGTTTACTTTTGAGAGTTGACTATACAGTCGTGGTCATAGAAATTGCATCACCTATGATTGTTATCTTTTTGATCCTAAATGTGTAAACAAATAGTGGGATTGTATTTAATTACCTACTAGTATTAGAGAGAGATGGAATCAGTGAATTAGTTCTGCCCAGAGTATCGAATATTAAGCACGTATTTCTTATCATTATGTCCAATAGACTGAATTTCTAATGAGAAAAAAATTAAAATTATGACGTTTTTAAAACAGTGAATATGCTGGAGTTGCTGAGTGAGAGCAACGAAGCGTAGATGCTAATTTATTTTAAAAAAACATTCTGGATTATTACCTATAATACAACAAAGTTTTAAACCAGTTGGTTTATAAGTTACAACCGACAAAAGGGGGCTTATTACACACAAAATTACTAAAATAATAAGCATTAAGTTTGTAATTATTATTAGCTAACCGAGAATTTTTAGAAAGATGCGGTTTTTTTTTTGCATATGGTAGGGTTCATTAAAGGCTACAAATAAGCAAAATTTTATCAAAACCGTTAAAGCCGTTTTTTATAAAAAAATAATAACTGATTTTTTTGCCAAAAAGGGGTTGTTTTTCGAAAATTTTCAAAACCGTTTTTCGTGCATCTTAACAGGCCTACTTGACATGTCTGGTGCAAATTTGTTTGAAATCGATCAAATAGTTTTCACTCTAGCTTTGTATACATACAGACAGATATTTTGTAAAAGCCACTTTTTTTTACTCAGGGGTTCCAAAACGGATATTTCTACAAAAATCTCAACATCGATTTTTTTGCGAACACTATACTGTACTTTCTCTATATACGACAGTATAGTGAGAAAGTAAAAATGGCTTTTCAATTGATTTACGAATCCATTTAAAGTTTGGATGCATCCTTCCGCGTGTGCAACCCAATACCGGTAATGTTATAATTGCAATTGCAAGCTAATGTTATAATTATTAATTATACGGTATATAAAATTTTACCAGTTACTTCATTCATGAAAATACAGAGATGTTCACTGCCCTTTGAGGGTCATTTGAGTTTGATTGTTGTGAATGAAAGATGACTAAACTACTGTATTTACTTGAGTTGTTAGAAAGAAATAATTAAACACAGCAATAGTAAAAACGAAAAGCAAAAAAAAAAATTCTTTAATTAAAGTAATATTTAAATCAAATCTTATCACCAAACTCACATTCTTAAGAAGGCGCTATCCTGCCCGCCATATTGAATCTGATCCCCATAAGAGCAATGCTACAGAATAAGTAATTTTCTTCCGTTAATTCGTGGAATAAATTTAAAAAAATTGGTTTCATTTTGAAGTACTGTCACACATGCGGAGGATGTTGATTGCCGAATACATTTTCAAAATCCGTTTTATTGTTTTCTTAAACGTATGATATAAATCGTAAAAAATAGTAAACTTTATTAATTTTTTACTCAGTTGCAAAAAGAGATATTGATAAAAACCTTAGCAATCAATACCCACAATCTATTTTACTTTAAGGAGAAAAATACAGCTTTCGTTTTTTGACAAAAACAACACAAAAATATGCTTACAGTAATAGTGAAGGTATGTTTTGGTTATTTAACATTGAAATTGGTACCCAACTTCGCCGTTTTGAATGTAGGGAGCCGAGCCTTAAACCATTGTATTTGGATAACTAATACATTTAACTAATTTATTATACATGATCTATGCTTAAACTCAATTCGTAGTAAATGGCCAGAATCTCAATGACGCAATGACACTGTTCTGTTTTTAGCACACGTGATTCCAATTTACTCACTAGATGGTGTTGGCATCTTCTCTCCCTATTTACAGTAATATTTTATTAATTGAGGAGTTTGGTGGAAGAATGGCTTAACCCGGGTTAGGCCGTTTTTCCATGAGCTATTTTAATACAACAGACTTTTAAGTAAATGGATCCTTTCATTTTAGTTCAATATAATAACCACAGAGCGCATACTAATACAGAATGCAAGTAGAATGCAAGAGCTTGCTCTAAGCCACAGTTCTTTTATCTGTGTCTAAGCCGTTCTTCCATAGAACCATTGTATTTGGATAACCTTTTATGATAGAACGGTCATAGATCAAGACAGTCTAACAGCTGATGGACCACTTGGTATTATTATCTCTGATGTTAACTAGCGTTTGTTTATAGTTTTGATTTAGACTACCACAAAACGTGTGTATTTCATGTTGTTTGATTGTTAGTATTTACATAAAAGATTTTAATAGTTTAAAGTGCTGAGATTTTTCAATTAATTTAAAATGAGTGATAAAGAATATTCTACATTCTACAACAGAAGATAGTCAGAGTGATCAGCAAATGTTGGTTTGAAGAGAAAAAATAAATAGAATTCATTGGAAAATGGCCGTTGTGTTGTAAGAAACCCAAGGCAAAAAAGAAAGACCTTTGGTATTCTAAAATGTGTAATATTGTCTTACAATCCCAGTTCTTTTGCAGCTTCAATGTTTTTTTATTCCAAACTCTTTCAACCATTCGCACTTGAACCTGTGAAATACTTAACTAAATTTTACAGCAATGTTGTCCAGCGAAAATGAAAAAAAGTGGTGGTAATGATAGTGAAACTGAATTTTTGAGTGATGAAGATTGTCAAGAAGAAAATACTAACTCAGATTAAATAGTACACGTTATATCAAACGAATGTCTTTGTATTATTTTTCAGTTATCTATAACTTTTTTGTGAGATAATATTTATTTATATTTTTTTCAATATTTTCAACAGAACTATTCATATAAAAAGTGTTTTTCGAAATAACTATGTTCTGATTTTATTTTCAAATACAACATACAAAAATAAATTATGTTGTTTATTGATGATAACAGATTGTAGCCTAGGCCTATTTATATATAGTTTATAACCTCAAAGCAAATATTATAACGTATATTATAGCACATATTAGTTCTATAACTCATATTTAAAAAAAATCAACTTCACAAGAAATTATAACGATCGAAGTTGTAAACAAACCCCCAAACTATAATCTACACTGGGTTTACAGGTGATTGGTAAAATCACCTGTTATATTATATGTTATTCACGTTCGGACGTACACTCGCTTTTATAGGAGTCGATAACCATCTAACCGACATAAAAAAAGTGCGAAAAGAAATTACATTGGTGGCCTACCTGGGAAAGCAGGTGACGGATCTCAAACAGATAAAAAACAATTGGAAACACTATAGTTATTCTTAAAAGTATATGGGTACATAACACATTTCTAACCTACCATTTTTCCCCTTTAAAATTGTGTTGAATTATCGCAAATATAGAAAGAGTGAGTTTTTGAGCAACATTGTTGGTACTACATTCACAAAATACCTTAGTCCCAATCCTTAAAAAAAACCCATTTCAAACGTACCATACAGCAGTGTAACAAACTATCATTTAGTTTTTGGGGAGCCATTCTAATCCCCATGAAATTGAAAACCAAATATTTTATAGGTTCTGATTATTGAAATATATGGGGATCAATAAAGTTTATAACTATGGCAAATTTCATTCTAATACGTTTACCCTTTCCGGAGAAAAACTACCGTGACAGACGGACAAACGTGTGATAATTTCCACACACATTCGGTTTTTACGAATTTTTGTTTGAAAAATGTCTAATACCATACTTTTGTTAGGTGTAGTTTTTTTTTATAAACAATATTGGATTAGTTTAGTTTAATAAAATTGTTTTGAACTACTATTTCGTTTTTACCCACAATTTTAATCAAAGAATAAGTTAAAAATCCCCAACGCAGTAAACAAAACATATTTACCGCTGTTCCCATTTTGCACTCCTGATTTGTCAACGGTTTCCTAAAACTAATGATAACCAACCGCAGAAACAAGTTCCAACCCAGATAGCCTAGTCTACTCCAGGTTAGGTTAGGCCTAGTCTCAACGCCTTATACAGTGTTAACACGTGCGATTTTAATTAATTGCTAGTAGTTGGGTTAAGTGATATTTATTAGGCTATGTACATGTCTTCAACACTTGCAGACCTGCCGGGAAAACTTACCTACTGTAGATTTTATTTATTGTTACCGTATCAAAGATGTTACGGGCCTTTCATCGACTAGTTTCATCAAAATAATTTATATCATAACTTTAATCAGTGAATTATGTAAAAAAATTACTTTTTGTTTGGATCCATTCTTTAGTAATAATTTTGTAGGTTAGTCCTAGAGATAAAATTGTAAATATAAAATTGAAAAGCTAGTGCATCGTTATGATAAGAGCCTCAATTTTAACAGCGACTATGTATAAAAATAATTTAAGACTGTCTCTTTCAAATCTACATAATACAATTTCTTATTGTTTTATTTGGTTGTTTTTTTTTATTTCAAAACATTAGTCACTTTCTAGTCACTCCTCTTATAGTCTATTATTATGAGTCAACTCATTTTACAGTGAATTATTGGGTTCTTCATCTTCCGAAATAGTCAAACAAGTTATGTTAGGTGCAGTTAGAATGTCTGTTTTAAATGCGCCATCATTGGTATCTTGTAAACTATAATAAATATGACAGTAAACTTTAAATGGAGAACCTTTCCTTTTTTGAGATATTAAAAAATATGTAGTTAAAATATTTTAAGTGGCCGCCATTTTCAAATATGGCGGCCAACTTTCAAATTCCTTATGAAACACCATATATATCATAATTTTGAATTTTACGAGTTATTTTAACTCTTTTTGTTCCTGGTGTTTTTTTTATACGACTAACCGTTTAAAAGTTACAGGGCCATACAGTTTTTAAAAAACCTTAACTGAGCGGAAGATATTTTTGTATGGAAACGTTTTGAACTAATGAAAACGCTCTTAATACTAATAAAGCATTGTTTAGACGAACAAATAACTTTTTAAAATCAACAAATTCGGTTTTTCTTATTTTTGATATGAAAACCTTCCATCAATCCATATTTGTACTCCTTCATACACTTTTATTATAAACAAAACTAAAGATTTGAACACTGTTAATACCTATACCATACACAATATCAAATCATATAGACTTTCTCTTGTATTATTTAAGGTCCTAAATTTAAATTTATCTTTGTAGTATCATCAACCAATCAGTTCATAGTGCCTATTATTAACCAACAAACCACTAAATCTAAGAATATCGAATATGTTTTCTACTAATTAACAGGTGGAGGTAATTTGTTGATGTAGGCTATATTTGTTAAATTAATAATGTATTAAAAAACTAAATGTATACAACTACTGTAACGTCCATCAACAACTTCTATCATTTATTTTTACCGACTTACAACCTTTCTGTATTTAACCTTCACCCAGTCCCCAAATAGTTATCCTTTTCTCCGCCAGATGTCGACTCTGTACGGTATTACCTCTTATCGTACACGACTTAACCGAGGTAAATGTAATCTGACAACCCCATCAGCTGTTCTCTATCTACTCAGTTAAAATTTTGCTTGGTCATGAGATTGTGTAAAAAGCGTCGGCCATTAGACCGTTACAAACGAAAACTTTTAGACGCTGCCAAGTGGTAGTAATGTTACAAAAACTTTAAATAATTTGATCGCGGTAACGTGTGTCGCTGAACAACATGAATTACTTCTAAACCTTTTGTTTTCCGGATACCAGGTACAATATTTTAGCTTTACCTCAATAGTTATAAAATATTACTCGTAAAACTTAATTAGGTTATTTCCACTTTTGGTTCATGTACAATTTCCTAACTCATTTTGTTCAATTGATTAGAGAAACCTATGTTTTTCTTTTTTTTACTACAGCCTAAATTTTAAATGTAATTCTTACAGCCTACAAAAAACTATAAAGCCGATATCATTTTGGTTATTGTTAAAGCCTAAACATATTTCCACAAACAAGCCTAAAGTGTTATGCATTAATTAACTATAACTGTGTAGTATTTCTGCAGTGTAACAGATATTGAAAACTTTTAATAAGCTATAAGCAAAATATATTGCTGATATGTAACTAAACGTTAACATTTCTTTTATGTTACCATGTGGCTTACCTAACATGTACAGACAGTGTTATGCAACATTACACATGTTATATTAACCATCACAATCTAAGTAGCAATTTGCTATCTGTGCTACAAAATTCAATAAAACAGCCAACTCAAAGAACTATCATTTTATGCTTATTTAAATAACTGCAAGTTTTCTAAAAAGGAAATTGTTATCTGTGTTATACAGTTAAACTGGTCCAACTGCAGGGGATGTTTAATGCAATGAGATAACCTGCAACAACTACAATTAGAAAAGGCCTACCTTGCAACTGAAAATTGAATATATAATCAAAATATTTCTACAGAGTTTTAATTAGAGACAGAAGTTAATTTAAAATGAGAACTATCTGCATTTGTTCTTTTCTTTTATGTTAAGTGTTAAATAGGCTGTATTTTGAAAGTAATTTTTGCATATGTGTACTACTTAGGATATGTTAGTATTAAATAAATTGGGAGGAGCAAGCTAGCACATTTCGGACTTTAGCCCTAAGGGCTACACATTAGAAATTTTACACCTTTTTTTTTATATATATAGAGAGACGTCTCATAATTAATTTTTGTCTATTTATTCAATTAATTAAAATTACCTTTTAGAGTTGGCCAACGACATATATATATTTATTCTTAAAACAAATCCATGGTACTTCATGTTAAAACTTTGTAACTTGTAAATCTTCTGTATAAATTCTGTAATTATTATTAAAAGGGAGGGTTTTTGAATTTTATTTTTGGGAAGGGTTTTTAAATTAAATTTAATAAAATATATATGTTTTCTTTTTTAAATCTCAATCTTTTTGTATTAAGGGCATATTAATTATCTTTTTGTATTAAGGGCGTATAAACTTTTATTTAACTTGGTTAATAAACCTAAAATTATATCTATTTCTATGGTTTATTGAGCTAACCTCTAGGTATCCTGTGCTTTGTAAGAGATAAGCTGAAATATTCCTACTTTTGGTGATATTTAAATTCTAAGGTAAGTCTTGAACAGTACCAATCTATGTGGCCCAGTATCGTTTCCGTTCCCTTAATTATTCTTTTTGTAAGATTGGTACACTACCTAGACGCGGTAAATGAATTGAAGACGTAGGCCTACTCCAAGATTTGTAAGATTACAAGAAATAAGCAATTTTGTAGCAACATGTAACAAAAATCAATAAACAAAATTTTCCCGGTATACGTATTGTTTATTAGATAGTAATTAATTTATATTTGTTGGCATTTTGATTTAGTATGATGCATTAATACTTTATAACTGATCTTCCAAAGTGAAAATTTTTAAACAGAATTTTTAACATGCCACAAGCTATATCGTCCTATTAAAAACCGATATTTAAAAAGACAAATTTCAACAGACTTTGTGATATAAAATTTTCACTTTTAATACAAAATAACAATTTGTAAAACTGCATTGAATCCACACACTGGTAGTATTTTAAATAATTTTACATAGTTTCGTTATTTAATGCTATCGTATTGATCGTTAATTCTGAAAAAGTAGTAAAAAAACATTTCCGAGAGAAGCGAGCTAATGGATGATCACATTTTTTATTTTGTTACCCCTGAAATTCATTCTTATTAAAGGGTTTAAATTTATGTAACACAATCTATGTGTCCGTTAACCAATTTAGAGTAGGCGGTAGGGAGGGTTTAAGATTTGTAATAGTTTTTCTAAAGTTCCCCCTAAAGCCTAGTCCACACTTGCAAACAGTTTGTTGTTTCTTCGTTCATATTTGTCTACAGTTTCCAAATTGTTTCGCAACTGTTTGCAAACTGTTCCGAAACAATGTGTCCACACTAGCTAGGCAATGTTTCTCGAGATGTTGACTGAAGAAGACGTTCTTCTAGCTTGAAATTGCGTCAGAGACTTGAAAATTTCCTCTCGGGGGTTTTTGGAGGCACTGATTTAATTTCTGACTATGCGAAATGCCCCCTGGTGCACCGTGGGGGCGATTGGGGGGGGGGGGGGGAATTTGTAAAGTTGAGAAAGAGAATTGAAAATTTAATCTCGGATTTTTTTGGGGCGCTGATTTTAATTCTGACTATGTGAAACGCCCCAGATGCGCTGAGGACTCCAAGTAGTCGGGTTCGATGGGAGAAAAAACTTAATGTTTTGAAATATTTTGCGATGATGACTTAAAAGGCATATAGTGAGGATTAGTTCGCGGTACCTATGGTAGCTGTTTCAGTTTGTGCGCAGCTCTGAAGTGTTGGGAGAGGTCACAGGAAAGACGAAGAGAGATAGAGAGAAAAAGTAAAAGTATGGAATAATACAGAGTGCGAAGAAGAAGAATATACGCCGCTGCTGGGTTTGAGTTTGATCGTTCGTGTAATTCGTTTGAAAAAACTTGTTCTAGTGAATTACTTGTTGGAAATTTGTCACTAGTTGAAAATCAATTGGTTGCCCAAAATTCAGTGTTTGAAAATATTGTGGAAAGCATCGTGAACATTCATAAGTGGTGCCTATGTTATAAAGTAACTACTATTACTCTATTTTATTAACAATTCAATAAATAACTGACTACTTTTGTTTAACAATGTAGATGTTTATTTAACAAAATATCAACATTATTTCTTTAAAATACAAGTTTCTCCTTTGAGAATGAAAATTCTCCTTTCATAAAATATTATTCACATCGCCCCCCTCCCCCTCCCCCCCCCCCCCCCCACGGTGCACCGGAGGCATTTCGCATAGTCAGAAATGAAATCAACGCCTTCAAACACCCCCGAGAGGAAATTTTCGAGTCTCTATCACAACTTCACCCCTTCGCTCCCCAAAGCCCACCCTCCCGGTGCACCTGGAGCATTCGTATGGACAAACATGAGATCAGCGAGTAACGTTTTTCCCCCGAGTACCGATTTTTACGGCTTTTCATACATTTTTAGAGATTTCAAAAAAATTATGCACTTTCCGCTTTCCCCCGAAACTGGTCATATGTACACTTTTTTACTGGTATTTTTCTGACACGATGCAGAAAACTGCATCCAAATCGGAGCTGTAGGCAAAAATGTATTTATTTTTCAGTACTTTGCCTGGTCTACATGTTTGCGTGTTTTCCACTTTGTTTGGGAAACAGAAAACATTGTTTTTTGTTTGCTGAAACAGTTAAATGTTTGTCATTTGGTTGCAAACTGTTTCCAAACTGTTTGCGAACTGTTCGGAAACATTTAGAAAACTTTCGGCAAACATCGGAGAAACAAATGAGAACAGGAAATCAATTGGAAAACTATTTGCAAACAATGTTTCCGCAAACATGTTTGTAAGTGTGGACTATGCTTAACAGAAAATAATAGTTTTGAGAACATATTTTGCAAATTATCTCTTTGTGTCGTTTAAGTAATAGAAGCCTCAAGTTTTCAAGAAGTAATTGTGTCTAGTCGCGAAACAGCCACAGATAGACGTCGAGTCGGCTTGAGTAAGATAAGTAATTTTGTTATAAGATTTATGTTGATGCTATATGAACTACTGTAATTTGGAAGATTAAGCCTTGTAATAAAATTGGCTGTGCATTCATTTTTCATTTTTACAGTGAAATACTATTTGTTGAAACTATTGCGGTATTCACTATTTGCCGAAATAACTACAACCAGTTTGGTAATGTGTTTGTATTCAAATAGATTATTAATTATTTGCTAGATTATTACTGTAAGCTTTACGTAGATACTACATAATATAGGCTAGTTTTTAGCTTAGGCCTTGGGCTAAAATTACCAGCGACTATATTCATTTCTACTTGACCGGGCTTCGCTATTTATTCTCATTTTTAAACTCGGACAGGAGATATAATCCATCAAATCTCTAGAACTTTCCAACAAATGAATTTTAATATGTAACAATAATTAATATAATAAAATGTGTACAGAGAAAACTAAAATTTTAACTCATACCTACAAAATGTTGTTTAAACCTTAACAATAATCTGATAAAGATGTAGCTTCAATAACGTAAACTTAAAAGCAAAGTTGACACTCATTTATGGATATAAAGAGACGAAACACAAAACAAGCACAACTAATACTCCTGTCGTACAAAACGGGCCGTATTAGTATCAGTACTTCAATAACAATTGAAATGTTTGGCGTTTCCTTGGTAACTACTAAAACAAGTACATGTACTACTCTAGTTGGCAGCACTTGACTCTAAACTCACTTACCAGCCGGTATTAAATATAAGTGACTGTTAAACGTCAATAAACTCTTGATGAACGAGTAAATTTGTCCTTGTTAAACATTTCTTAAATTTTATAGATTGATAACCATTTTAAAGTAGTTATTCAGGGCTTTACATGCTGCGACAGAAAGCCGCCACAAATTTGAGTGCCCGTGGGTGTTTTGGTATAGAATAACAGATGTTTTTAGACTTGTCACGGCCCACTGACCAAACGTGGCCCGTTTTATGGTCCTGGCACACTTGTAGGATTATTTACAACTTGGTCAAAGCTTGATAGTAGTTGAAGGCGTGATCATATTTTGATCGGTTATTTTAAAATACCTTGAATATGGAAACAAATCACTTTTAAAAGAGTTCGTATCCCTAAGGAAGCAATCTTGTGTTTCTTTTCTTCCTGTTTTTTTGTCATCACTTTTGAAAAGAAGACAGTTTATAAAGCACCCAGTGGATTAAGAAGAGAGTGAAAACGAACCGTCATAAAACGTAACCTTGGACAACAGTCGTCGTCCGAGTTTTACAAAATCCAATGTTTACGACCAAAAGACAATCGGTTCAAGAGTAATTTGGAAAATGCAGTCCTCTTCTTGTCCTTCGTAGTGCGTCGCATATGGACTCCGCCAACGATCAACTTTCGGTCAAGTTGTAAATAAGTCTCTACAAATGAACCGAGGCCATAAAACGGGCTCGAAAGGTCCTATACACCGTGGGCTGCAACAAGCCCAAAACATCTGTCAGGCGGTACCTGGACTCCCACAAGTGTTGCTGTTTTAATTAGTCTTACACTGTAACGATTACTGTTCATGATTTTATGTTTTACTTGTCTTTCGTGAAATCAAATTAAGACGTTGTAGAGTAGTGAAGATCATGAAGCCTGCTAAGTAAAAATAATGATTACATACATAAATAACAATGTTGCCGTATTGAACGTCCTTAATCATTCAGAGCTCTTTTTTAGAGTTCCAAAGAAAAACAGAACCTTTAATAGGATCACTCAATTATCCTTACGTCTGTCTGACCCTGTTTATTTTCTACGAAACGGAAAAAGAAATCACTATTATATATTTTTCATTGTTATAATGCCAATCAAAACTAAAAAATCTATTATTTTACCATACTATAGGGGTAGCGGATATTTATTATACTGTCTTAATGGCCATCGTTTGAAAGAGTTTTATTTAAGGGTTTCAAAATAATTTTTTATAGAATTTTGTGATTTTTAGTTTTTAAGATATATAAAAAATACAAATTTCACCCCTTATTTTCTGTTTTAAAAAGTATTTCAGCTAGCATTTTGCAGTAGTAGTGTTGAAGAAGCAGTAATGGTGTAAAAATTACACATTTTACAGAAAAATTGTCGCGGTTCCTAATTTTTGTGAAAACGTGACGAAAAACTGTTTTGATAATGAACTATTCGGTAATATTGTGTTTGGGAGCCGCTATCATCTTTCAAAGGTCCCCTTCCTTCAATGTATAATTTATTCCCGTTATGGTTATTGTTACTGGTGAGATGGTTAGTTTAGGTTTAGAATATTGAGTATAACTTTGTTGTCATTGAAGTCATTTTTTTAAACTTTCAGGTTGGAGGCAGTACGGAACCCCTGGCGCGCTAGTCAAGCTCGCACTTCTCCTGGAAGTTTTGACCTACTTTTGGGGTAGATCAGTTCAAATACATTAAATTCCAAGACTATCAGTAAATCACTACATCTTACTTTATATGAAAAGAGAAAGTATAAACGAATTACAATTAAATATGGGATTTACAAAGAATGCTTAAAGTTTATCCAATAACGAAAACTCAAAAAATATTTTGTTATGAATTTCGTACGTCTTAAAAATTAAATATTTTACTTTACTGTCGAGTTATATTTTTTTGGAAATCGTTTTATCTCGGAACTAGATGACGAAGCAAATGAAAACAGGTTATTGTAGACTCTGATATTTTTACGAATATGACGATTAATTAGGGCAGAGGCACTTGGATCGTGGTATGGTGGGGGGGGGGGGGGTGGCGCGGGCCTAGTTAGTGTAGGACGCATGGGTAGTAAAGCCAGATTTTTGCGGGAATGGCTTGATTTTTTATATAAGAGAGATACATTTTTTGTCATATGTAATTTGAAAGATAGTCTCGAAAAAGTTGCTGCTGTTTCTAACAATGAACGGTGTTTAGGAGTCGTCATCTTTTACGGGTCTCTAACACCAATATAAATTCCAATGTTAGTATTAGAGAATACAAGGACTCTGAGGAGATAACTGAAACGCTTAGAAGTGAGTGATAAATGGTTGGAAAAAAGCATAGGTGCTGTAATGGTTGGCTTTAGCAAACCTTGACTGGGCATTGATGTACGGTACCTAAAGAAACGACGCCAGAGACACGCTTTTGCTGTGTGCTTAAAGAGATGCGTAGTTTTGATAGAAATAGATCTTGAAGAGGAAATATCATCAGATATGACGTTACTTATGTTAAAACCGGAGTAAATCTTTATGTTACTTGACCTCTTGTGTCAAGGACTTAACTCTACCATACTTGCTTTGGACAATCCTGCTATTGAGAAATTACAATACAGTAACAATCTGAACAGAACTTTTTTTATTATTTATAGTTTTTACTCAGTAAAATAATGAAACGCATCAAGGGTTATATCGTTGTAAATGCATCTTTAAAAATAACATTTAAAAAAATGGTTTCGTCTTACTTAGCTTTGTTTCAAGATGGTAACTAGCCTAGTCAACGAATGCCCAAAAGGGGGGTCTAGAAGGAAATTCAATAAGCGGAAAGACCAACTATGGTACATTGTTTGGGGTACCTAGTAGTATAACATACTAAAAGTCCTTGACCCTAGGGGTGGCGGAAGAGGGGGGAGGGGGCTTAAAGGTACCATTTTTGTATTTTGTGCCTATATCTCAGTAGAGGTTGGTCTACAAAAAATATATATACATATACAAAATTACAGCTTACAAAATTCTCTACATTTTTATAACCATAATATTTTTGCTATCTGTAATCGTTAATGAGATATACGCTCTCGAAAATCAGTAATCAGTAAAAAAAACGTTTCTTCACATTGGAATACTTAATTATTTGTTCCCCATGCGGTTTACCCTCGTGAGCTCTCTCCAGTTCTTATCTCGTTCGTAGAAAGTCAAATTATTGTGTATTTCGCCTCAGTATATTACTTTATTTTATTATTACTATTATGTCGCTATATCGACGGAAAAATGTTTTGTTTCTCGCTACAAGGTTGCATCTTTTTGCGTCATTTCTTTGTAAAATGGCACTTAACAGTGAAGCTATTACTTTTGCACTCATACAGGACACTTTCCCACCACTTTCTTACAAGTTCTCGTCACAAACAAAATACGTTTGCGTCGACATTGCTATATAATAATAATAATAACAATAAAATATACCGCATATAATACTAATAAAATATACCGGATATCTATATATATTAAAAGAATTTGGTCAAAACCTATTTCCAATCGCCCAGCCTCTCCTAATGGACCGATTTTGATGATTTTTGTTTTAAAATGTGTCTTATTACCTGTAGATATGTCATCAAGCATTTACCGAAGTCCTAGGACATTAGGGCTACGCCCCAGTGGCCCTCAAAGTTTCAATGTTAATCTTATGGAAGGTCAATCTTAAGGAAGAAGAAGAAATATTTCTTTTGATTTTATCAAGGACACAAAAACAGCTGTTCGTATGAAAAGCTTAAAACAGCTGATTTTGATCAACAACTGATTTGGATCAAATCAGTATCAAATGTAGTATTACCTTTTTGAGGTTACATTGACAAACTAAAAACAAACACAAACAAAAATCAACGAAAAATGCTAACTATATTTTAATTCAATTCAAACATTGGTTGTTACAAACCTATTATATATAAAACAGCTAATTTGGATCAAAAACTGAACATAATCATTCACAGATATGTCAAGTCTTATATATTATCATCCGTTCAGCCGCTATTCACCCGAGAAGGAGCCCCGGTATACAATCCTTCAAATTTCCCATGTTAATCTTATGGAGATAAAGTTTAATGAGTTTGAGTCAGCTGCCAAATAAAACAGCTAATTTATGCTCGGTCACCTATGTACAAACGAGCAAAAGATTAACGAGATTCTTTATCGAATTTTCCACCTGCGAGCGAAGCGAAGCAGCCATCTGAGGCCGAAGGCCGAGCCGGGGTTGGGACGCGGAGCGTCCAGGGGCAGAGCCCCTAGTAATAATAATAAAATATAAAGGCGAAAAACACAATAATTCGACTTCCTACGGATGTATGACTTTATATAAACTAACTCAACTAAAGCGAGGATAGAGCTCACGAGGGTAGACCGCATGGGGAACAAATAATAAAGTATTCCAATGCGAAGAAACGTTTTTTTTTCCGAAAAGTACCGATTTTCGAGAGCGTATATCTCATTAACGGCTACAGATAGCAAAAGTACTATAGGTATATAAAATGTAGAGAATTTCATCAGCTTTAATTTTGGATACGTATATATTTTTTGTATAACCAACCCCTACTGAGATATAGGCAAAACATCAAAAAATGGTACCTTTAACCCCCCTCCCCCCTCTTCCGCCACAATTTCACAATTTCCAAGTGGTTTTATTTTCAGAAACCAAA
>JAGFPH010001384.1:60765-75718 GCA_018207615.1 Philaenus spumarius
TGAAGTGAAATGCCTCAGTTACAAATTTGTTTTACAGTTTGAACGTATGTATTAAATCAAAAGTGATTTGAAATCATATATTATGACACAGTTGCCGCCAACATTGTAAAGTACAAAAAGGTGATAACGTACAAGCTGAAATCATAACCACAAAACTGTTCCTTCGATATCTGTAACATTTCTGTAAGACCGCAACAAATCGATCTAAATAAATCCTTTTAAAATTGTATTTTTTATGAAATTATTTAATTACCTTAATAGCATACGTTGTAAATAATTTCGAATAGTACTAAAGATGTACAAATCCAACAACTGACAATTTTATATTTGCTTTCTTTCTACAATGGAGCTAACACCAGTAATAAAAATAGAGTGACAATTTAGGTATTATTATCTGTTAATATACATTGTCTATACACAAATAAAAACTTAAACGCCATTTGTCCAATGGTTCTATATTTACTGGATTCAGAGCGATTAATAAATTCAGATATTACTTGAACACCCTGTAAATAAGCATCTATAGCTATCCTGATGATGCTGCCCTTGGCAATGAAACATGTGGCCAGTAAATCTGCGTAGCTACTGTCGCCTAAAAACAAAAGGTGTGTACTGAGAAAAAGCTATTTGAAATCATTTTCAAGGTGGTAGGAAATAGTAAACTACTGAACACCCCAGAAAGCATAACCACCAAAATAATTCCTCATATATCTATAACTATGTAATGAACGCCGTGAAAGACCTCGATCCCAGTAAGGAAGTTGTTACATTATTATTAAATGCGGTTATGTTTACAAGGCGAGTTAAATTTGCGATAATTGCTGTTAAAACACTAATCAGCCGGTTAAGTATTACCTCGGTTAATTATCGCTAAGTAGTTGCCGCCTTTTAATCACAAGTGTTGCAACCTCAATAAATACAATCGGCTATTGTATACAATGTCTCTGTATGCTAATACAGTTCGGAAGGTCTCTTATAAGGAAGTAATTACTTTGTAATGGAATCGTTTTGTCCGCCCGTCCGTGTGTTACAGCACATGTAAAAGAAATGTTTTAGTTTTCCATTTAGCCGTTTTCCGTTTCTTACAGTAGGCTACATGATATAAAGTTGAAATTTTGCTACTTTGTGTAGTAAACCACAATTTGTGGAAAATAATCAACAAAATGTTTTCAAAATAGTGGTTTTAAATTTTCTTTACCGTTTTATTTTTTATGGAGGTTTTAAATTTTACAAAATATTTACGAGAGAAAATTGGTAAATATTTTAACCTTTGTTCTTTAGCTTAACTTTATTGAAAACATTCATTCTTGGTAATAGTAACGACACATAAAAATATACACAAACAAATTTTATTATTTGAACTCCGTATCATTTACATATAAAAAAAATATGTTTATGTTATTTCGAAACAACAAAATTTGCTTATTTAGAACACGAAACAGATTACTAAATAAGTATGTATATTATTTTTCATTTATTACCCTCAAAGTTGTAGATCACTCAGGGTGTTGCCAGATTTCAGACTTCTCAATTGAGTCGTCCCAAACAGCTCAACTTGTTTTGAATATTTTTCAGATTATAAATTATCCATTCTATCTCGATAAAACAAATACCATCGAAAAAGAAATGTTTTAAACGTTAATTTTTGTGCTTACTAATTCGTTCTAAAATGTATATTTACATACGTAATTAAGGATGAAATATTGAAGTTGTCTAAATCAGGTGATGCCGCACAAGAAAGCACCTTTAAGATATTCGACGTAAAAACTTTGAAAATTATAATTATAAATTCTTGTAAATCGTAACATACAAAATGCTCATACCAAATTTTAACTAAATATCTTATCTATTTCTGGAGTTACAGTGAGTTTTTGTAAAACAACAAAATGGCGGATTACAACTAAACTGAATTCGAAAAAGTTACTGAACATTTTGAATTTATTTCAGTGTATACAATACGATCCTGTATAGTCAGTTAAGGTGTTTTGTGACACCCTGTATGTAGGCAGAGTCTCAGTATGGGAATGGTCTAAATATGTTACAACCAATAAGATTACAGTGCATGGATACTGATGTAAAAAAGAAGGCAAAACAGAAATTATAAAGAAATAAAACAAACAATCGTAGAAACTAACCAAAAACATAATAATAAACTAATTCATATTGTTATAATTTATGTTTAACTGATTAGTCAGTGTAAAAGATGACGAAACAACAGTTGGTCATAACTTGTTTAATCAAACTGTTAATTTTATTTCTATAGAAAGGTAAAGATAACAAATGCTATGGGGCAATATCAGCTGCACACGATGCCTGAAATCCTAGCAACTCAGTTGGTTTCATAAGAGTAAATTAACTGTAGTAAACCATAAAATAAAATATGCCGTTTTCTCAGAATTTCAACTTTCTCTTCTTCAAGGGGTAAAGCAGAGGAAATCGGCCTATTTATTGACCATTCCTACAAAGTTTTGCTTTTAAAGGCGTGGTAAATCCTTTTAACACTTTCAAAGTTTAACAAAGTTCCATTAAACAAAAACTTATAATATATTTTTACATATTTTTATCAATCGTTTGGGTTAACTTAATTCATTAGTTTTAAGATTATTTTTAAGTTGAAAAAGATTGAAGACGTACTACCAACATCTAGGTAGGCTACAGACTTGAAATTTTTAATTTAAGGAGCTTGTAATACTAATTGAAAATATTTAGTTTTTGCAAACATTTTCGACATGGGGAGAAAACTAACTTTGTTATTAATAAACTTTGGTCCTAGTTACACCTAGTAAAGTTTGTCCCAAAGAAGACAGTTTACATTGTTGAAGGTTTCATCTGAATCCGGTTAGAAGTTTTTCAAATAAATCAAACAAAGGTACATCATGAAACATCATCTAATTACATCATGAACAAGGAAATACAATCATACGGTTGCACGTAGTCCATTAATATTAATATATACACATTTGATTTGGGAAAAGCTGCCAGTTTTCACAGAAATATCATCAAAATAACAAAAAAAGGTCCATACAAATACATGTCCGAAAACACTTTGTTGAGAATAACGGCTCCTGGAATTTACGAACGTGATTTCTGCTGAAATGATGAATTAAAAGACCGACTAAAATTATCTGGTCGATTTCTGAGTACGTTATGGTTTCTGACCTTAAAATTGAATAAAATAGGTACTGTGCCAGGACTGTGTATCCATTTGTTAACGAGAAACCTTGATTAAAAAACAAAAGATTTGCGTCAAAAAGCATACTATTTTACGTTCGCACTACTATAACTTAGTTAAGTTGCTACTGAACAATAGATGCATAAATATTATATTGTAAATATTAAAATATATGCTCAAAATGTTACTCGTTTTTTAGTTATTGGGTAGAAAAATGTTAGTGGTTAATTTGCATACTGTATAGTTGTATTTTTTTTAATAAAAAATATTTTTTTAAAATTATGTTGCAATTTTACTGAATTTATTTACATTATATTTCTCATAAATAAGTTCTCTTCTCATTTTATGAACAAAGTCTCTGTGTTCACTGCAGTCCAAACGTAAAAAAGTATTTTTTTCGATCCTAATCTTTTGTTTCAACTCCGGTTTTTCGATACGTACTTTAGATACGTTCACAAATTTCAGTAGCCGTAATAATTGAAGGAAGCATTTTCGGACCTATGTTTATACAAACTCTTTTCATTATTTTGATGTGAAGATTTCGCCTTTGAAGTATGCCAGATGTCTCATGAAATACCGCATATATTTGCCATTGTCAGCAACAAGAATTTTGTCGTATATTAAAAAACACAAAACTAGATTATAAAATTTAGATAAACACAGAGACAAAATCTTGACAATCAATAATAACAAACAAATATTAAAGTCGTGAGATTTGGCTTACTGAAATTTCGTTATCCTTTTATTACAGTTTTTGTTAAGTGATGCCTCGTATAAAATTTAAATTAGACACTATTTTTAAGTTGAATACACGAAGTTGATTTATAATAAAATGGGTAACATCACAGTTGTAGACAATACAATCTCCTTCATTTTTTGAATAAAATAAATCATTTTGGAGTTATTACACGATAAACTTTACGATAATGTTAGTTAAGCACATTTTTTGTTTATTATATAGCAATCTAGTATAACACCAATAAGCTATTTGTTTCGGACCTAAATTAATACAGTATGTTTACTAAGTTTTATCAACTGATAATCACTTAGTCTAGAATTAATGATTTCTTATAGTGAGACTTGGTTTAAAAACTAAACAGTTCAATTGGTTTCACACTTTTCAATCTTTTGACTAATTTATCGTTGTTGAGTAACTGCAAGGCCTCGACATTGATTTGCTGATGCTAAAATTAAATGTAGACACTATTTTGAAGTTGATTACATCTGTATTTTTTTTCTGCACTGCATACAACGCTTTAAACATACCCAAACACAGTTTATTAATAATACCTGAATAACTCGGTGAAACAGTAAAATGGGTAACTAATAATTTTGGAGATATTACAAGGTAAACTTTACGATAAAGTTAGTTAAGCAGATAAAGTATTAGTATTGTTGCTTGCAATAAGGAAACAAACTGCAAACGTTGAAATCACAAACTAAATTTGTTTAGTGATGTTTGAATAATTTTGCTTTAATTAAATTTGCATATAAACCCTTGAATAAATGAGCCCTTTTAAAATAGCTAAAATTTAATGGTTTGTTGAGTATTTTGCACTTAATTGCTAGTCATTCTACCACAAATTGTGACCTTACTACACTCGATTCCACGTTCACCGTGCAGTACAGGTCTTACGGGAGAATAGACATGCTACTACCATTACAAGGAACATCACGTTTATTGTCATGCGGGTTGCGTCAACTGACCGAGCGTTGCATGGGAGTTGATGTTTTTTAGTTGGCTAGTATATCTGAGACTGTCGTAAGGATAACATGGCTTATGGGCGCTCTGTACTGCACGGTGAACGTGGAATCCAGTGTAGAGACTTGAATGTGCGGATATAAATAAGGCTAAGGCAGGATCCTTGGTAAATCTCTAACCAAGTTTTAGACTAAGTGAACAAATTTACTTTCATTTCATTTAATTTGTATAATAAAATAGTAAAAACTTTAATGTTTTCCATTTTTGACACGTTTGTAAGTTACAAAACATTTCAAAATTGGGTCATTCCATTTAAATCACTTTATATAATTTTTCGAATTAGGGCTTTTAGGAGGATGAAAAATAACAATTTTCTTCACACATATTTTAGACGGTTTACAAAAATTCGAGAAGTGTTCGTAAAGTGAGTCTTTTTAAATTATTGATTCAGGAAATATAACAGTAACGAGTGAAATAGATAAAATTTACATTAACAGATAAACATAACTCTATTTTGTACTACTAGGAGCGTAGATTTATGTAATTCCAGCATAGCCATAAATTGCAGCTAAATATATAAACATTTCTAAAGATCCGACTTAAAAGCGGGCGAAGCTGAACAATCAAATCTTATGCTCGTCATTCTGCCACAACGTGTGACCTTACCGGAGACCTGAACGCCCGGATCGAAACGATGGCTATGGTTGGATCATCGCCAAACCTCCGTCCCTGAACCACGGCTTGTATTAAGGCCTACTACAGTATATGGGAAAGTGGATTATATTATCGTAGCATTTAAATACAATACGTTTAGAGATTTAATGCGTGTAGGAGTGGCACTTACACGGATGCCAGTAGTGCAGGCTCTGATGGGAGAATAAGCTGGTTTGTAAAACATGAACTACCAAACACTGCAATTCAAGGGCCAAATCTCAGATAATATTAAGATCTCACATTTTGCCCCATTCTATTTGTAAATATTTAATATTTCCTCTCTTTTATAACTTTATTTTTTCTTTAAGGTTCTTTTAATGATACACTTTCTTTTGCACTTACTTTTGTAGGCCTACTCATCAGTAATTCTCGCCAAATACATATTTCTTGAAACCCCTAAAAATAACTTTGGGTTGGATAGCAAATGCTTTTTTGTAAATTTTTAGATGCATTTTTTCTTTAGATGCACTAATGTTTCTTATTTATTTAATTTTCCGCCATATACATTTAAAAATAACAAGTAAAATCATATTACAGTATTATGAAGTTATAGCAAGTAAGTTGACATTAATTATTGTCGAGTATTATGGTTTAGGATACCAGATAGAGGTTCTATCTGTCAGGGTTCAGAAGGAATTGATAATAAGCGTATTCAGTAGAAATAACGTGGTAGGAGTTAATAAGGAAAGTTTGTCCTTAAGGAATCAGCCTTCAGACAACAAACAAGGTAGCCACTTGCTTTTGGGATCGACCGGCTGACCACAGAAGGAGGTAGTTAAAGGAGCAATAAGAAAAAGTGGAGTTTATATGAGATGGGAAGCGAGATAGAGGGGGGAGGGGAGGGAGAGAGAGAGAGAGAGAGCGAGGGGAGAGGGGAAGAGAGGGGGGGGAGAGAGAAGAGTGTTGTTATTGATACTGTAGATCAGAACAGAATGAATTCCGATTTTTTTTTTGTAGAATAAAATGCATTTATGCAGACCTCACTCCTGACAGGTACTGTGGGTCTCACCTCTTACTTCCATGCAATACCCACTAAAACATCCTCCCTCTCCCCCACGGACATGCACTGGGGAGAGCGGTAGCTGTATCTTGGGACCTCCCTAATGGCTGCAAACTAAACACTGACTGAAACAGAATAAAATTGGTACCAAACATTATGGAGTCATCTGCAGAGTAGAAGCGCTGAAGTCCCGATTATACGGCGGATTGTTCAAGATAGTGGCAGGCCGAGGTCTATCGACTTCAGGGATGTCAAGACTGTTGCAGATCTCGGCTATGTGTAGATATCACGAATCGCGTTATTATTAGATATTATTATGAAACAATAATAATTTAAAGGTGCATTTTTTGTAATAACATCTAGTGTAGGGATGACAGCTGATCCTAGAATGTTGGTGTTCCTCGCGTACTATGACTGACTTGTGAGTCTGTGAGGAACCCCTGCCTGAAATGTCTCCTGTTTCCTCCTGCTGGATTTGCTGGCAAGCGACCATCAAGCCGTGAACGCGTACATCAGTTCGGATCACACTATTAACAGAAAAATTGTGACTTTAGTTCTTCCAAGCAAGGGGCTACGCCATGCCAACAAGGGTGAGAGGCAGCCCCGGATTCATTTTCCTCCTGCATCAATTCCGATTGAAAGAAGCCAGTGTTTATGTTTATAGGAGAATTCGCATGTCCCCCCACCACCTTACACTGTCTTATCCCCTCCAAGTTCCCTCTGTCTCGCTGTGCATAATTTATTTACATCAAGTAAGATTTACAAAACACTTACAATATTACATTTTAAATTAGCGTCAATGATGTTTTTTTTTAATTTTTACTATATTTGTTCACATGTTACACTGTAACCATACAAATAGGTACATGCATACATGAATAAAAACACAATGTAATCAAACTTAGATTTTACATACAAACAAAACAATAGATAATACACACACACAAAAAAATTCCTTAACAGCATAAATTATAGCATACAAATTACAATAAACAGTACAACAGTGAACAAATTTAGGGGTCTCCTAGGCAAACGCCAGTTGAGACTTCCATCAAAAAGAACAAAAACAATATCCAAATGGAGAGTTCGGTAGGTGCCTTAATTTAGCCACAAGAAATAAGCAAATTTGACATTTAAATATATACTTAGTACACAGAAAATCAAACTGCAAAGTATTACATATTATATATTATTATTTCTAAAAAAGGTTCAATATTATCCGACGAAAACTGCCTGGACCTTATATTTTTTAATATTTCCCTGTTTGGCATATTTTTAACATCACAATTTTTGGAATGAAAAGATTATAAAAACGAGCACCTCTATAAGTATAGAGTTAAATTTGGTTTAGGTACGAGTACAGGTACGACATCAGAGTTCCTGAAACTGTATGCAGTATTTCGCGTGTTATTTACAAAAGAATTTTGTTGGCAGAATATATTTTAAAAATTTTACATACCTAAAAATAACGTAAAGGAATGATTTAAGATTGCAAAAAAAGTTTCAGACTTAGGGGTAGCGTGTCGCTTCATTTACATTCCAAAACTCTTTCGTTGACAGAAAACCTACTTTTTTTAAGCGTTATTTTCAGGAAACAATCTTTAGGGTTACTTTGGAAACTGTATACATTTCTATCACTTTCGGTTGGTCATTTCCGGTACCATAAAACATATACAGTACTTCCAGTAAAATAGAATTTAAATACAGGTACTAAGCAGAAGGTACTATTTTCAGTTTATTTTTTCTTATTTTTAATAAGTAAATAATGAGCTGGACTTGTGAGAACAATATAGATAAAATAAAACAATAACACAAAATCTCACAACAAATACGTTTAATAAATCAAACGCGTTTCAATGACAAAGTCGCCATCCTCAGTGATAAAGCCACAAAAGCCAAACTACAACTAAACTAGCAAAGCTCCATGCCCCTTATTTATAAGAACTCCAAGATTGTTTTATTTCATCTTTATTTTTAATTATAAACTTTAAAGTTTTTGTTTGTGCGTAGAAAATGTATTATAATTATTATTATTAAGGCCTAATAATCTATATCATTATTAAAGAGTTGTGATTTTCTCTTTAGAAAAAAAGCAAATATAATTGCCATTGTTTAAGGAAATACATACATTTAGTACTGTACAAAATTGTCCACAACTTTGTGACACTATCAAAATCAAGTAATATCATCAAAAATTGGAACTTCGGGAATTTTATTGATCAATTTGTTTCCATATACTTGTATGACCAGGTGTCAGGAAAGTCTAGAAACGGTTTAATTACAGCCAAACAGGTTACATAGAGTAACCAGATTAAATAATTGATTACTGTATCAAAGAAACTATTCTTGGATGTATCTGAAATTTTTGTCCGCCATCTTGGATTCATTTTTTTTTTAATAGCTACATACCCATATGGCACATCATTTCGATGTAAAATTTAACGAGAAAAGCAATGGTGAAACCCGTTTAACGATATCTTCAACCGTTCTTTAGATTTTAATCATTAAAATTTCAAGATCAAGGTAAAAACGGCTAACACCAACCTCTGTCTACATTTATTATTAGCGATTGCAAAACATAAATTACATATCGTTTAACATTTTAATTCTTATGTTAAAAAAGAAACTGCAAACCATTTAATAATATCTCATCTTGTTGACTAATGAGATAATTATTAATCAATCGATAATTTTATATGCGATTATTGACAACGAAATTGAACTAACATGTATTAATTAATAACATGAATTTTCATTTTGTATTAATTAATAATAATTAAATTCGCAAAGAAAATTATCGATTAATTGACTAACAAGATGAGATATCAACTCTTATGAAAGCGAGTGTACGTACGAGCGTACGTGGAGTAACATTTAAAGAACAAATAAATATTTGTTTAACTTAATAATATAACAGCTGATTTCACCCAACATCTGTAATACGCAAAGAAAACCTAGCGTAGATTACACTTTGGGGTTATGTTTACAACTTCAATCAATAATATAGCCTATAATATTAATAACTTCTAAATCATTTGATCCAACAATATGAAATAAAAAGCAATTAAAAAATATAATTTTTATCTTTCCTTAAATATATATAATAATATACATAAACACAAAATCCTAACCAATATTCCTACAGTTTTATAGTCCTTTTAATTGTTGTTAATTAATTAATTTATTGACTAAATAGGCTAGTTAATGTTTCTTTTGTATTTTATAATTTCTAAATATTGCACTTTAATTTTGTTAAGCTGGTTACACGGCGACACTGAACTCATTTATTTCCTTCTCATTTTCTTGTAATAGCAAAAGAAAAGTTGGAAGTCTCAATCAGGCAATGCCTAGGAGACCCCTATATCATTTATTCATACTAGGCATACGTTAAATTTATTATTATTTTGTACATTTTTGTTTTTAAGTTAAGAAGGAATTGTGTTATTTTTGATGTTGTTAATTTGTTAATATTTGTATTTGTTTGGTGATGAATAAATGAATCATTATTAAAAAAAAAAAAAAAAAAAAAAAAAATTGTACACATTTACCGAGTTAAAAATCCCCGTCTGCATAGTTAGGTATGCCTAGATAAAGTGTGTTATTTTTTGTATAAATGATGTATTTCTGATGTGTATCTAATTAATCCGCCTGTGATTTTTCACGGGGATTTACTAGTTATTAAATGGTTTGCAGTATCGTGTTTAGCATAAGAATATCGAAATGATGTGCCATATGGGTATGTAGCTATTTAAAAAAAAGTTGAATCCAATATTGCGAATCCAAGACGGCGGACAAACATGTCATATATATCCCAGAATAGTCTCTTTGTTACAGTAATCAATTACATTTAATCTGGTTACCCTATGTAACCTGTTTAGCTGTAATTATGCTGTTTCCATACGCTCCGGACACCCGGTATATTAAACTGATAAAACAGCTGATTAATGTCGCCAACTTCTACGACTCAAATTAGTTTAAGGAGATAAATTTGGTGATTCAGGGTTTTTAAGAAATTTGTAAATTGGTAAAACCTCATTCCCTTATTTATTCCCAAAATCACTGTAGCTAAATACATTTATACTACCCCAATCACTTTACATAAAAACTATAGCAGATCAAATTAATTTAAATAATAAGAAGATCATATTCATGATTTATTTTTGTTTTTTGCCTTACTGGACTGGATATATTTACATAAATATCTTAAATGCAAATCATTTTAAAAATTTGTTTATAAACGGTTTGAAAATGCCTGAAAAAATAGGCGAAACGTACGTCACCGTATAGAAAGTGATCAAAACAGAACTGCGAGTAGTACAAGGAAGTAAGGTATTTATGTAAGGATCATATTATTTAGCGAAGGCAATAGACAAACAAATCCCAATTTGCATGAATGACTTCATCCATCCATTTCTTTCACTCTCTTAGCACATTTGTCAAATTTGTGAAAATAATTTTAATGAATTCATTTTTGCAGTATCCAGGTCACTAATATATATAGCCTAATAAAGTACAATACCTTTTATTTTCATTCGACACCCTATATGACGCAGCGATAACAATTCAGAATGCCCGCGGCGTATTGTAGTTTTATTTCATGTTCGGTTTGATAACGCACAACCAGTCGATATCCGGGAGTCGTAAGATGCGCATCTACTTACTGCGTTTTTTTAAATGCGTTGTGTGTTATGTGTTTGTGTGTGTGTATTTAACGTTTTGACGACCTCCATGTATAGAGCGACTTTCTGATGATGAGATACATTCTCGAAACGCGTCAAAAACTTTAAACAAGTTTTAAACTAAGAGGTTCACTGACGGAAAATAAAAGGTGTTGTACTTTATTATAAATAATTTTAGTTAGTGGATCAGAATTTGTGTAAAAAATATATTTTTCATTTACAGTAATACTAAGTTTTGGGAACCATCACTTACCTCCACTTCTCCTTGACACTAATGTATAATTTCTTCTTGGCGTGTTATTGTTAGTGGTTAGTTCGTTTGTTCAATATAGTGAGTAAACCTTTTGTGATGGTTGGCAGGTCGTAACCCTTAGCGACAGTCAAATTCGCTCTTCCCCCGTTTATTTAAGAGGTTTCCCTATTGTTTAGGTAAAGGTTTAAGACCAGAGCTCCAATGCACCCCAAAATACTTCGAAATCATTACGACTTTATTTATAACAGAGAACTGTTCTTCACCAATACACCCGGATAGCAGGTGGTGAAGCCGACCCGCCTTCGTCGGACCACTGCAATAATAACGAAGTCTTTGTATTTTGGAGATTCGCCAGTTTTCGTGTGGGAGTCTCGCGGATTGCACACGCGAGGTTTTGGGTTGGGAAGTCACGTTTTTTTGGCGCCTTGGAAGGTGAGCTTGAACGTTATTACTGCACGCTGAGTGTTTCTGGTAATTTGGGTCTGTACTTGGGGTGGGGAGACACGCGAAGTGTATACTTACATGTCTCTCCGTGATGCGATACCATCGTAATTGAGAGAAAATTGAAAGCATAATCAAATCTGTAAATGAATATAACTTTTATGTTCCATCAACTATACGAAGGTTTGTGTTTGTTTGCACGTAATGTATATTACGATTTGACTCAAAACGTACCTATACTATTTTTATGAAACTTTTAAAAATATGGTAAATATAGTTGACCGGGCAACATTGCTATGTTGAAAAGTAAAAAAGTTGTATTTACTACTGTAGCTTGTTTGCTTTTTAATTCTTACGTTGGCAAACATGTTAAAAAATAACAGATACAATTTTTCAATTAAAAATTCTACAACATAGTCCCCAACAACATTTACCTATCTAGCACGGATATCTTTCAATAACTATTTTAATCTTACTAAAGGAACGCTACTTGACATTATTTACTTAATTATCTTCAATTTACTCCGCCAAGTAAATCAAAGTAAAAACGTTTATTACAACATTTTATATCTATGAGCAGGTTCCACCACTACTTTTTTCTTGAAATTTCGCATTGAAATCATACATGGCAGTGTTCCTATTAACAAAAATAAAGTTATTTTCAAGATGGCGGACCAAGTTCTTAAACTCGTTGCAAATACAATTTTGTAATGGAGAAGGTACCACTCTTACTTTTTACTTTCTCACTATACTATAAGTATAGAGAAAGTATAGTGATCGCAAAAAAAATCGATGTTGAGATTTTTGTGGAAATATCCGTTTTGGGACCCCCTGAGTCCAAAAAAGTGTTCTTTACAAAATGTCTGTCTGTATGTCTGTATGTCTGTATGTATACAAAGCTAGAGAGAAAACTATTCGATCGATTTCAACCAAATTTGCACCAGACATGTCCAGTACGCCTGTATAGATGCACGAAAAAGGGTTTTGAACAATTTTGAAAAACAACCCCCTTTTTGGCCAAAAAACCCCCAAAAAATCAGTTATTATTTTTTTATAAAAAAACGGCTCTAACGATTTTGATAAAATTTGGCTTATTTGTAGCCTTTAATGTGCCCTACCATATACAAAAACCCGCATCTTTCTAAAAATTCTCGTTTAGCTAATAATAATAATAATAACTGATTTTTGGGTTTTTTTGGCCATAAAGGGGGTTGTTTTTCAAAATATTTCAAAACCTTTTTACGTGCATCTATAAAGACCTAATTGACGTGTTTGGTGCAAATTTGTTCGAAATCGATCGAATAGTTTTCTCTCTAGCTAATAATAATAATATTTATTAGTTAATCGCCTACTTTAATAAAAGTATACAAAGCTAGAGAGAAAACTATTCGATCGATTTTAACCAAATTTGCACCAGACATGTCCAGTACGCCTGTATAGATGCACGAAAAAGGGTTTTGAACAATTTTGAAAAACAACCCTCTTTTTGGCCAAAAAACTCCCAAAAAATCAGTTATTATTTTTTTATGAAAAAACGGCTCTAACGATTTTGATAAAATTTGGCTTATTTGTAGCCTTTAATGTGCCCTAACATATACAGAAACCCGCATATTTCTAAAAATTCTCGTTTAGCTAATAATAATAATAATAATTGTTTTGGAGGGTTTTTGGCCATAAAGCGGGTTGTTTTTAAAAAAATTTCAAAACCATTTTACGTGCATCTATGAAGACCTAATTGACGTGTTTGGTGCAAATTTTTTCGAAATCGATCGAATAGTTTTCTCTCTAGATAATAATAATAATAATAATAATATTTATTAGTTAATCTCCAACTTTAATAAAAAAACTCTCCTACCCCACCCTACAAGTCACAGTGAATCTGTTTAGTAATTTAAATGTATTTGTGAGAAAGTATGTGCCAGTTCCTGGTACCGTTTATTTAATATGTTCTTCATTTTTGAAAGATTAAATCGTTTTCATACTTTTTACAACCACTCCGCAAATGTTTTGAACAAACTGAGTAGCATAAGATTTGTGCTGTACCAATTTTAAAGTCAATAAATTCTGCCATTAAAAATCAGTTATCAGGAAAATTTTCAGAGCAGAATATGAAAAGTAGTTTTAAAACCCAGCATAAAGCAATCATACTGGAAACGAAAACGTAAGATACGTGTCTGCCAGTTTACATTTCAGTTATTAAAAAACATTCATTACCTAAACTTCTATTTCTTAAGCAATTTGCATGCTTTAATAGAATAAAATTACAAAATTCTTAACATTATCACTCCTATAAAGAACGCGGTAGCTATGATTTTTGTTTAGAAATACACAAATCTGAATTAATTAAAACCAAACCATCCAGGTCAAAATTTAAATTTGTGTGAAATTTGGCTCTAAGCCTACAATTGCTAAGTGTTCAGTAGTTCATGTTTTTCACGCCAGCTTATTAGTCTATCAGAACTGAACTAGTAGCCTCTGTGTAAGCGCCACTCCTACAAGCATTAAATCTCACGACTTATTGTATTTAAATGCAACGATAATGTTATTCACTTTCCCATATACTATAGTAGGCCTTAATACACACCGTGGTTCAGGGACGGAGATTTGGCGAGGATCCAGCCTTAGCCATCGTTCCTATCCTGGCGTTCAGGTCTCTGTGGTAAGGTCTCACACGTTGTAGCAGAATATCAATTTGATCGTTCAGCTACGCCCGCTTTAAAGTCGGACTTTAGGAATGTAAATTATAGTTCTGATGCATGGTAGTAACTCATTTATGTGCCTCATAGTACAAAATTAAGTAATTTTATCTGTTACTGTAAGATCTATTTATAACACTCACTATCGTGATTTTTCTATTTCCTGGAACAATTAGAAAAGAGTAGCTTTACTAACTCCACACGAATATATTTGTAAACCTAAGAGATTTACATTATTATACCTCATGCTCTAAGATCTAATTTTGAAAAATGATTTAGTGTTTTAAAAGAATTGG
>JAGFPH010001384.1:84152-103400 GCA_018207615.1 Philaenus spumarius
TCTGATCTGAATCCTTTTTAAATAATATAATCGATTTAGATTTACACAAATGTTCTGTGTCAAAGTCTATTTCGTTAGTATTAAATTTCGTAAAATGCTTTTTCAAAACTATTTTTTTTTTTTTATGGGCAATACCTTTGTCTAAGTATAACTGATTATGGCCTGTACAATCTTTAATGGTTTAAATTGCAAATAATATTCTCTAACAGATTGTATATTATCAAATGCTGTTTGGTTACTGGCAATATGTTTGGAACGGCTTTGATAAAATAAAATAAAAAGTTGATTATTTTGGTCAAACTCGGTCTTTACATTGACCAGTAAAGCGCAAAATTTCTACACAATCGGTTAAGTCATTCTAGAGATATAAATTAGTAGCAAAAACAAATGGCGGATGATCGGTAAAAGAAGCATTTTTATATGAACTTGTTTCATTATTTTAACCATTGGAACAGTCCCCGAAAGTTTCTCCCTGTGTATGCCATGAAGTTCATAATTTGAAACGGCTTTATTAAGTTAGGCTATCGAATATGTACATGTAGTTTTCAAAATATTTCTGAAAATCCTGGTAAAACCCACTCCTTTATTCCCAAAAATATTACAAATTTTGAACAAGACTAATAGTGTTAAAAGTACTCTTATACTGACATAAAACTATATTTAATAAAAAAATTTGTGAAAAGTAAAAAAAAAATATTTTTCATTCTTATCCATCCTGTGTTTGGTAGCTGTCACTAGTTTTTTACCACAAATGTATAACGTATTCCCGCCATGTTTATTGGTTAGTTAGGTATATTGTTGCGCTGATGTTATTAATATAATTATTTGTAAAGCAGTTGGCAGTACGGAACCCTAGGTGGTACAACTCGCACTTCTCCCGTTAATAAGAAGAGAGAAAGAACGTCGAAGGAGTTACCGGAAGAACAGAATATGAAATTAAGAAAGCCGGTGAGATTGAGCGAGAAACTCGCACCATAACCAAGAACGTGACAGAATGGTAAACGTCGGGATTCGATTAACCATTAAACACCTTAATGTGCATTAATTCTGGTTGCAATATCCATAGACTGGCTTTAAGAGTAGTGTTTCGCATTACATGGTTTGGTTACTCTTTGGACGGTGCAGCGAATATTTTACCCAAATCTGTCTTCGGGAATGCCACCTACCTACAGCAGCGACAGTTAAACTACCTTTTATTGCAAAACCACTTCACTGGGTCTCAACATGCAAAGACCGAGCTGATGGGAGTATGATTGCTGAATTCAAAGTTCTTATAAACTATGTTTGTCTGCCGTTTTGTGTTTTATAGATAACATTATTTATATTAGAACAAATATAAATACGAATAATCCATCGAGATGTTTAAAAGTAATTTCAAAGCTGTACATTCTTGACAACTTTTTATAAAAAAAACAGTTTTTTCGTATTTAAAAACTATAACTTAACTTTTAAATTAAAATATCTATAGTTTACCCGATTTAACGAATCAGTTGGAGAGAGAAAATATAAACTCCACAAATAGTTCTCTAGTACATACTAACTCGTATTATATTTTACAGATTCGTTTCCGTAATAAGCCCAAAATTCAGTAGGAAGCGTCACAATTTCATTGTCAGTCAAAATTGACTGCGAGAAAGTTGTAGAAAACATTAAAAATTGTATTTGGTACTATCAACTTTTTTCGACGTATGTTCGTTTAGTCGAAAGCTAGTGTTATTTTGACGTCGGTAGAGCACCGATCGTCGCTTGCTTGCGTACACTTGCGTATTAGGGAAAATTTGCGTTTTCAAATTATTAGAATTCTTGTTGTATTTAAAGATAAATACAAAAATAAATAGTTTTCTCACTATTACAAAATAAAATCCTGTAATTAGGCAAAATATCTGACACTACTACACAAGTGTCATGATCCTGATCACCACCACCCGGATTCAAGTGCTTCTGTTCTAATCAATCGTCATTTCCGTGAAAACATCAGAGTATACAATAATTTGTTTGCAATTGTTGGTGTTGAATTAAGAAATTTAAATTCGAGTAGCCAAGGGGTTGGTTAGAGAAGCAAAAAGGAAATTCTATTATTTGTACATTTTTAATTAATTGTTTGATCGTTTATTTAAGCACATTAAAATGTAATAACTGACTTAAAATAAAATGTATATTTAAGTAAAAGGCAAAAGTAAAGACACTTGTTTCAATAATCGTACACATTCATTATTGTTACATAATTTAATTGTTACTCAGTAATTGTACATAATTTGTTACATATAATGAATAAATAATTTGTTCGAGTCTTGCGCTATGATTATATTTAATTTTTTTGCATTGACAAGTAAATAAAAAAGATCGTTTGAACATTAACAAATATACACAAACAAATATAAATTAATTACTGACATTAATAAGACACAGAACGCGTCTTCAGAACGACAATTTGCGAACTGAATTTAATTAACGAGTAAAATATCACTGACTAGTCACTATAATAATAGTATTGAAGATCAGTGAGAATGGATCCCAGTCTAAACGTAGGCCTATATGAAAACATCAAATGTATCATTCGATTACCCCTAAAACTGTTTGAAAACCAAACTGAAATTAAAACAGATTTCTATAATTTTCTCGAAAATGTTTACTTTATTTTAAATTTAAATAAATTAATCTATGTCCGTATTTCAAAGAATTAAATACTTTGTTCCTTTTTAAAATTTCCTTTAAAATTGGGTGCAAGTTAACACGAATGATGTTAACAGGATATTCAGTAAAATAAATTAATACCAAGTACAGCTCTAGCCTAAACAATTTATTATCACCTTAGTGTATCACTTCCAACTATTGTTAAAGGACTTTGAAGTTAAAATGAAAACAGAGAATCACCCTTTACTATATATCCATAGGCTGACCTAGTCCTTTCCATTATGGTATTGAACAAGTTCATCCATGGAAAATAAAAATCTTCTAAAACAACTTCTTAGAATTTATTCCATTCAATATAGGACAGCTTGCAACAAAATGGAAATCATCCTCTTTTCCTGTAAATTGCATAAAGAG
This sequence comes from Philaenus spumarius, assembly GCA_018207615.1. NCBI lineage: Eukaryota > Metazoa > Arthropoda > Insecta > Hemiptera > Aphrophoridae > Philaenus > Philaenus spumarius. The sequence goes on from JAGFPH010001384.1 coordinate 87,201, forward strand.
CAATCGAAAATACCTCCCTTTGCCCATGGTCTATCATTTGAAGTATAATATCTCCCCCCATATTTTATAATCCATTTTACTGTTGAAGTATAAAAAAAAGACATTTACATAAGTTTTAGTACTGTACCTTGTTATAAATCTGATATTTTATATATAGGATGGCATCGGCTGCTCATAGCAGCAAATTATCTTGTTTATTGTGACGACGAATAGCTAGATGTTTAGGGTCAAACATCTGACCCTTCCAATAGCAAGTTTGTATGTATGTAGTGTAATATAGTTTATATAAGATTTAAATAGTTTAACTTTTAAAAAAACTTTTACGATCCTGGCAGATGTTCTGTGCTATAACTAAGCACATATAATAATGTCAAAAATATTTATATAAAACAAGTTTACCTCAATCTAATAAAACATTGTTGTTTGTACTTTATAATAATTATTATATTCCACTAGTAACAAGTAAGTAGAGATCTTTAACACCCCACAGATTTACTGCTAGCAAATTTCTTTTTAGTTCTGTATACTGTCTGATTGGTTCACATTCAAGTGCGTTTTCAACCCAAAATTGTTAGAAATTGTCAACCCATCCGTTAGCACAGCTCCTCCGTTAGTTCTTGATCCAGCGTGTGTGAACAGAAACGTACTCTTTCAAAGCAATGAAGCAAGAAAAGTTAACTTGGCATGGTGTTAACAAGACTGCACACAGAAAAATCGCCACAGTAAGCCGCTCCTAACAGAGCAAAGGCAGAAATAAAGTGATTTTTCTTTGAAGCTTTTCCTATTGGAGCCAGAAAGATGTCAGTTTTGCCTAACATAAAAGAAAAACAAATCAAGTGTGTTGTAAAAAGCTTTGCAGAACTCAAGATCGATTCTGTTTATAGTTATCTTCTAATAAACAATCTATGAATTATTCATATTTTTACAATTATTTGCGAGTATTTACTCTTTTTGTGTGTATGTGCCTGGTAACAGTGATTTCTTTACTTTAGTTTGTATTTAACATTCATTTTTTGTATATATCATTTCTAATAATTTGGTTCTGGGTTTATCTTTCTTATTCCTGTTTTATTTTTTTATATGGGTTAATTAAAACTACAAGGGTCTAGTCGTCTAGATTTATGCTTTTCTATTTAGTTTATATTGGTGATATAGCCTCATTTTTTCGCTTGATAAGGGGAAATGATTTATACTCACAAAACTACAAGTATTTTTCTTTACATGCAAATGATGGAAAGTGTTCGAACAAATAGTAATACAAAACTAAAACGTCTTTATTACTACATAATTTATTTTATATAATGAATGATTAAACAAATTGTTCGTTTGGTTCATGCGTCGTGATAATTTTCAACTAACAATTAAATAAATAAGAAGATTTAAATATGTTCAAATACAAAACCAACTGAATATAACAACGAAGATTAAAAAATACTAACATTAATAATCGCAATAAAAAACATTTGTAAATTGCAGAAACAATAATCTTTGAGTGCAAAAATTTTTAAAAGTATTTTATTTAAACTAAAAAGTAAGTTTAATCATCTTCTATAAATAATAAATTTAATAATTAATTATTATAAAACATTTCAGATTAATTTAGGTAATTAATATTTTACAAATTATGGTTAGTCAGGTTACCAAAGTATATATGAGTATATAGGTAAATTTAATTTGGTTTATATTATCTACTAGAGGGCTCTTCCCCCTGCTCGTTTCGTCCGCCAACACTCTCAGCGACTCCCGAGTGTAGATGGGCCTTCAACTGAGATTTACGGCTTATGAATTATGACCTACATATGATGAATAAACAGAGACTAAGACAAGTGTATTATGAGTAAATACTTATGAATTTAAGTAAAAATGAGTATTTAAGGCTTATTAATTATGAAATAAAGACTTATATTATTAATGAATAGAGCCCAATAAAAACTCCAAAATGTATTATAAGCTATGAACTAAACTCAAAAAAGTTTTATGATTTAAAATTTAAACTTAAAACTTATGAAACCAAAGAAAAAAGTTGAGGAGTTCTAAATAAAAATAAAAATATGAAAATAAAATATTTTATTTAGTATTGATTTATAGGCAATAATTACAAATTCATAAAATTATTCCAAACCTTCATCAAAAACAATGTTCTTAGTTTTTTACTTCAAATTGTAATATATTCTAACAACTCCTCTCGTCCTACATATGGAAAAGCGACAGCTGTGCGCAGGCCCCGATTTACCAATGGGCAGACTGGGCATTTGCCCAGGGCGGCAATTTCTGGGGGGAGGAGATTTTTTATTATTTCCATTAAAAAAATAATTCCTCTTTGTTTTTATTATGTTCTGAAAAAGACATAACATAAAAAACTGATTTTTCCGAAGTTGTTAGCCTACAGAGTTTGCGAAGAATAAATTAAGAAAAGGGTCTATGTAGTTATGTTAAAACGTTTTCAACAAAAGTATAGACAATGATTATATTACAAGCTATTAACTTACTGTAATTCATTTCATAAAAAATTTGACTTTTTCCTTAGTTTCAAATGAATATCAAGCTGCTGAAGTCATGTATTCTAGGGTTAATGTTTATATAGTTTATTTCATATTGATCGTTTCGTTTGTTTTTCTCTTTGATAATGAAAGTTATAACAAAATTTTAATCCCCATATTTTGTGTTTATTTATTAAAAACAAATTGGTTTTACACTTAAAAAATTAAAAATGCGCAAACTGCTACCTTTAAAATTATGTTCATGTATGTTTGCAGTTTGCACTAAATACGTTGTTATAACAAATTTATCATATTTAAAAAAAAGAATATGTAGGCCAGTCGTTAGAGGTAAATTTAAACCAAAAGTTCCAGTAATTTGATATACGGCTGAATTTTTTTTATAAGTACATTAAAGTATATAGATTAAAATTAAAAAAAGTTTACCAGTCTATCGATTTCCCAAAGTCCGATTGCTCGGACGATATAAATACTTATGTCCTTTTTTGTTGAAAAATACCTCCCCTACACGGTGGTATGTTTTGTTTTCCTCTATCTTCATCCCAGATCGAAATATTAGGGATAATCGAAGAAAAAAATGATAATCGATTTTTTTTCGACTTTGGGAAATCGATAGACTGGTAAACTTTTTTTATGTTAATCTACATACTTTCATGTACTTATAAAAAAAAATCAGCAGTATTGCAAATTACTGGTAGTTGTAACCTATACCGACTGGGCTAATAAGCCTACTAATTTTTTTTTATCAACAGTACACACAACATTTATTTCAGGTTAATACCTAATACGTTATTTTTACTACAGTATATGGTATCAGCCCACCATTATTGGGGTAACCCAACAATACTATTAAGGAATCACAAATATTTCAGTCATTTTTTGTGGGAGAGGGCGGCTACAAAATGTTTTGCCCAGGGTGCAGCTTACCCTAAATCGGGGCCTGGCTGTGCGTGGGTGAATATAGTCTCAGTCGATGTATACAACTTTTTTTATACAATTGAGAGAAATAACTTACGTTATTACTTCTTTACTTAATATGATTAAACAAAATTAATTACGTAAAATATCTAAACAGATACTGGTTTTTAATAATTTCTTTTATACAAAGTTTATGATTAACCGTAGATTCAAAGTTGATAAGGTACATCTTATTAAATGTGTAAATTAAATTATTAAGTTTAAGACATAACCGGAGTTTTAATAAAGTTTAAAATTAACCAGTAATACGGCCTATGGTTATTCATAAACACAATTATCTAAATTTTACAAATTCAAATACAGTTTCAAAGTGAATAATCAGCGATATTTGAAATTCTATAGTAAATAGTTGATTATTGTTATCATGTAAAATCAGATGATATACGTATTTTAAAGTAACAAGCCAAGACTTTCTTTAAAATTATTTGTAAATTTTTGTATTTGTTCATCAACTTTAGTGTTTTAGATTGTTATACAATTGCAGCTGCTTATAAATTATTTGATGACTTAAACCATAATATCAAGCTCACAGTACAGAACGATAGCTGGGATGATTTTACACTGTGAAATGCCACAGATCATTTTTAATGAATACAACTATTAAGTTTAAAACAGAACGCGTGTGCCAAATGAGGTAGATGGTAGAGAAGCCCGAGTATGTAAACATTTAGACAATGCCTCTGTCAAGTAAATGTTCTCAAAAGTGCTCTTTGATTTCTTTTACCACGTTAACTAAGGTAGGAATGACACTGTTGTTGGAAGCCATCCAAAGCAATGTCTGAAGAGCAATCAAAGATCAGATCAAAATGGAAGGTTTTATAGAACAACATTTCCATCTCACGTCAAGACAAAACGTTTCCTAGGTCTGTGATCTCACTATTTAGAATTGTATCTATATTACAATGTGCAATGGAAATATTTTTTATCCGGCAAAATGCAAGGGAAGGACGTACCAAACAGTTATAACTAATTATGCAAATTGGCTCAAGTGGGCAGTGCTTCGGTGCGCTATAAGCAAGAGAGGACTCCCAAAAGAATGGGGGAAATATTCTTAACGCGAAATTAAATTATAACTTCTGTACATACGTGTCAAATTGGATCAATAAGGCGAATTTAAATTATTTTACGTGTGATATAAGTGTTCTGTGCCGTAGTTTTAAAATGAATGAAAAATAATTAATTTCTTCGATTTAAGGGTTGTTCAAGGATATAATGTATAAGATACCAACAGAGAAACCAAGCGTTTGTTTTGTTTGTGAGGTACCAATATTTTCAATTATAAAAAATGTGCATTTTAATATCTCTTTACTTTTGAGTTTAAAAATACATTTAAGAAAAGTTAAAGTGGTAAAATGAAGTAACAACAATGATCTATGCCGCAAACATACATGGCAAAATTATCAAACTCCATAAATAATACCTGCCCTAACAACCTAGCACAAATATACGTCGTATGTAAGCTTAAAATTTTGTAATTAGTTATAGTTTGTAGTAACAAGGTTGAGAGAATAACATCTTACTAGTAATTGTTATTGTTTCAAAATATAATTATCATTGAAAAAATAGTATTTAGATTTACTATTCAACAACAGAAATGTAAAAAAGGTACACATTAAAATTACGAAAGTATTATCTTTATAAAATTCTACCATACATAATATTTAATTTAAAACATTAGTTAAATAAAGTAATATATGTGTCTGAAATAAGTTAAAAGGGGCAAATTATATGACGGGAAACTAAATCCAAATTCAATATACCCGTCGATAAAAAATTTAATTTTGTTAAGTATTTCGCAGTTGTTTTAGCATTTTGAAAATTTACGAAATATTCAGCTTCTTAGAAAATGCTGTTTCTGAAATACAATGATCAGTTTGTCGGTTAATTAGTGTTATTTTGATGTTTCATATAGGCCTTCATAATACATAGGATGTATGTATTTCACGTAGGCCTATAGATATTGGGGTTTGACAAATTTCCTTCAATCTTGTCTCATTAAACTAGCAATTCCTGTATATTTGTTTATAAATTTATTTCGGGGATCTTGCTAACGGCTCTAACGATTTTGATGGAAATTTTATTTGCATATAGGGGTTTTTTTTGACTTCAGAAATCGAATGTGTTAGGTCTTATGTCTGCAAAATTGAAACTCGGAAAAATGCGCATCAAATTTAAACTCTGAACTTCTTTTATATATCACCTTTGAAGTCACTAAGTATAGGCGAATAGATACATTATAGATACAAACATAAATCATTAACAATGTACAGGTAGTATAGTTTTCAACTTATTTCTTTATTCAAACATTAAACGTAACTAAAACATAATTTTTGTGCTGTTATTAACCGTTCTGAAAACCTATTCACCAGTTTCTGCATTCTTTCTATAAAGGTAATATAAATTATCTAATGATTATAATTATTATTTGTTATTTCAAAAATACATAAACAGTATCAAATATGACCTATTCCTTGGACATGTTACATAACCTACATGCACCTATAGAGGTTTTTGGACGTCAGGATTCGAATGCGCTAGGTTTTATATCTGCAAAACATTCGAATAAAATGTTAAAACTAATTAAACCCATGTTTTTTTTTTAAATTTAAATTAACAGTTCATATGAACGTAAGATCCAAAAATACTCATATTTATTCAATATGAGATTCGTATTTACATACATTTTCATAAAAAAACAATTAAAAAAAATACTGACCTATGCTCGGTCGCCAAGTAGACTTAAGGGGTGGCTCCCTGTGAGCCATATTGTATCTGATTCCCATAAGAGCAATGCTACAAAATAAGTCATTTATTCCGTTAATTCGTCGAATAAATTTTAAAATTTGGTTTAATTTTGAAGTAGTGTCATATGCGGATGTTGATTGCTGAAAACATTTCCAAAAACTGTTTTATTGTTTTCATAAAAGTATGATATAAATAGTAAAAAATGGTAAACTTTATGAATTTTTACTCAGTTGCAAAAAGAGATATTGCCAAAAACCTTGCAATCAACACCCACAATCTATTTTACTGAAAAAATACAGCTTTAGTTTTTTGACAAAAATAACACAAAAATATGCTTAAAAGTGAAGGTGTTTAACATTGAAATCGGAACCCAACTTCGCCGTTTTGAATTTAGGGAGCCGAGCCTTAAATAAGTAAATTCTTATACGTTTTCAGATTTTTAGCATTACTTACAAAGTCTTAAAGTAGAACAGTGATTGTTAGGTGTTTTCATCAAAAAATGTTTTTTTTTACTCGACATATAACTTTCAACCCTTCAATTAATTAACTTTGATTTGATTTTAATTATTTGATACATCACTTATGAAAGATTTGTCTTTGGTATCCCAATTTTTCACTACAAAGGGTCCCTAAAATTTCGAAATAAACTTAAAATTCGGTGGTTGGGAAATGGCTATCACTATGCTAAATGTCAACTTTTTATATTAATCCGAAAAAACGTCTGTGGTTGTCAGCAGTTCGGAGCAGTTCCGTCTTTTGGGCGTTTGGACATTGATTTCCATAATAAGCATTTGGAACATTTTCCACTTCGGTGTACCTAACCACTTTAAAACTAACTGGTAATAGAAATTGTAATTATTTAGGCTAACTTACGTTTTTGAAGATTGTTTATAGTCAGTAGATCAATTGCAGGTTGTTCAAACAATTTTTCAATAAGTTTAGTTGGCGATGTCAATCACTTATATTTAGATTAGTCATGTAAAGGACTGTCATTCGATAGACATCTAGTTTCAGATGAATTTCACAAGCGGAAGGGATGAATGTGTAAACGAAATAGGAGAGAACACTTCTAATTTGGTTGCAACTGTTTAAAAGGCTAAGTAAACAAATCGTAGTAAAAGAACAGTAAAGGATGTTTTCAACCCCTGCTGAGTCCCGTTTTGAATGCATCGCTCATGGTGTTAGGAAAACAATGTTTAACACCAACAAGTTTCTTCAAAACCAGATAAATAGTGTTTTAATTAAACAAACTGTTCCTCTTACAGTTGGAAATGGCACTAGTACCAGTGACCCAATGCTAGTACCTCGCCACCAAGAGGTCGAGAGGTGGCGAAATGACACTCACTTTCTACAGCTCTTCTCTGCTTTTCGTAATCCATTATCTCATTCTTCACAACAAACCACATTTCTTCGCTATCTTACGATGTACTTATTATAACTTTCATTCAGTACAGGTTAGCCAACATTGTAATAATGAATTGAGAAGTGCAGACCGCATCGTGATAGTTCAGGCCTGCCAACCTTGTTTGATGGAAACACTAAACGAGATCTTGCGCAACTTTTGTAGATTGGTGCTTGTCTGGGATATCGGCCATCCTGAAGTCTTACAGGTTGCGTCAGGAATTGTTCAACGCATGTACTTCTTTCCTCACGCAATCCTTCTTCGTATTGGTGAATGTAAGATTTACTGGACACAGATTAAAAACATAGGCGTTGTGCGCCTTCACTTCTACTTGGGTCAATTTCCATTTTTAAATTTTTTATACAGTACAACACTTAATACATTCTTAAATATGATGAAAGAGTTTTTGTTTAGCCTGAATGATATATAGCATTTAATCGAGTATTTTAAAGTAATATTTGTATATTTTTTTCATTATTATTTATTATTTGTATAGTTGTATTATTTATTATTTTATTAAATAAACAAATTTGTTTCAAATGAAGAGAATGAATTAATTATGGATACATTTTTCATTAGAGCCTTAAGTTTGCATCAAAAATCTTAGTTTAATTAAATTATTATAATTCTTGCAGTTTAGAAAATGTTTAATTTAAATTATTTTCATTTTGACTTAGTAGCTACCACTTTCTAAGTGTATATCTAACAATTACTTTTTATTATTTTTGTGTTTAAATTTCCTCTGCTATCCAAAAATATAGATTGAACGCGTGTATAATACAATATATATTTATAAAAATCAAATGCAAGAGCATATTAATATTGCGGATAACTCACACTCATGAGTCAATTGGCATGGTAAATCCGTAAAGGCCTTGATCATTTGCAGTAGCTATATACTTGAAGACATATTTTGATCGCTTGTTAGTGTTAAATTGCTTGCTATTTTGACATTTTAGATTTTGAAAAATCAACGAAAATTTTTCGTTTTAGTAGTGTAGTTTAATGTCTCATGGTACCTGGTTTTGATTGAGATGTAAAAATTGAAAACATAAAATCACAGAGGAAAAATCCCACTGCCATGCTAGAGGTAATCCTGCCACAATCTGTAAATTCACAAGACACAATATATAATTCGTCAGATATAACATGAGTTCTCAGATGCATGGCGGGAGGGAATAATTTAAGCAAGTGGACGGCGTCAGCTGGGAGGGGAGGGACACCACGTACAGAAAATATATTGATTGGAAACCCACACAAGGGCGTCCTGACCGAAGTATTATGTTCAGAGCGCAGCAATAGACTGAGACTCTCTGACCCCCCCACCACTCGAATTAACTCCTAGTCTACTGCGCAACTCAAGGCCACGGTCCTTGCTAGACCGTCTCTAGTATACGTATTGCTAAGTCGAACGGCATATCCTTTTCTTCATGTGGTGTAATCGTTCAACTTGGCAATACAGGAAAATTGTTAGTGACTCAACAAAGTTACACTTTACTCTTATTTCAGTTAGACATCTGTGTAGAATACCTTTTATCTTTGCTTAAATTCTTTGTATCATTGAATGTCCCGTTTATTTTCAAATTAACATTTATCTGCTACAACTTTAGCTAAATCAATACAGCCTGTATATATCTAAAGCGGACTTTTACTTCTCTGTTGAGTTGTTTTAACCGACTGTAGTAGTAATTGAAAGACACCAAGCTGCATAACGCCTAACACTTACCCACACTGTAGAGGTTACATCAGATGGAAGCGTATATAAACCACACGCAATGACTTACCCGTGTGTTATTAAATTATTCACACACTCAATGCTACGATAAACACAATAATTCAAAACAGCTAATGTCAATGTATACAGAGGTGTGCGCAATGCGCATGCGCCCACTAACTATTCATTATAGCGCACGCGCTTGCGACACCAACGCGTTGCGTAGTGTTAGCTGTAATGTATATTGTTATTTAAATAGGACAGTGCGTGAAATTATTATCAGCTGACGATCTCTCAGACGAGTTTATCAAGTAACTATTAAGTGAAAGGAAGGTTGGGTGAAGTTTACACCACAAGTTCTGCTAAAACTTGAGTTGCAAATTTTGAAAATAGTGTTACTAATTTGTCGCACAATATTGGCAGTAGAAGGATGTTTTAAGGTTAAAGTGTGAGGGGTGGTGTGAATTTCTCACCTTCAATTGCAACTTTAACCGTTTAGCCATTTTTTGCAAACAAAACACGTCAAAATGGAAGTTTTTTTCAAACGATTGGAAAAACTGAACTTTGATAGGATCTTTCATTTTTCGTCTGTCGGTCACAGTAAAATATTTCGGATTCGGATATACATCGGGATATACTACATTGGTCACGAGCCGTGTGATGAATTCAATGTTATTCCAGTGCTTTAATTTACACAAATCCGCGACACGACGGCCGACAAGTCCTGACCGAGTCCAACATCTTTAGTCTCGGTCACCACTATTTAGAGGCAGTTTTTGAAGTTCGTTACGTTTTGCGTTGAATTAAAAAAAAGTTTTTCGTAATTGTATAGTTTCAGATTTCGTATTTTATTTCAATTATTTTTAAATGATCAACACTTAGGCGGCATAAGGCTCGGGCACATAGCATCTCTAGTCCAGGTATCTTAAAATTGTTAGGATGAAATTTGACATACACTTAAAGCATGCTTACCCACATATAACTTATTTACCCCAAACGATATTTTTTTGCAAACCAAACAATATTTTGCTAAACCATTATGTGGATTTATAAAGCTTTAGATAATGTAACTATTTTCTTAGGATATGTAGATTTATTTGATTTTTATGGTTCCTTACCAGACAAAAAAAAACTTAATAGGATCACTTTTTGTTCATCATTGTACATTTTTTTAGAAGAGAAGAAGCTACAATTGTACGTAGTTATAAAATATGCCAATTTAAACAAAATATTTTTGGGGGCCAAAGCTTGATACCCAAAAAAACCATAAATATGATGAAACTGTGGAATATAATTTTAAAGGCCTTTTGCTAATTTTTGAAAGCCGATCCTCTTTGACTTGGAATATACTTTCGGTAAAAAAAAAACCCAGTGGTGATAAAAGTATACAAACTTTGCAGAACTTTTAAGAGAACGTTGTGAAAAGAGTTTTTTTAATTCAGGCAGTGGACACAAAAACCATATTTATGATATTTCACTAGTCCCTTCCATATATGTACAATTTCTTGTTATTGGTTAGATGGTTATTTTCGTATATTCAGAACATGAGCTATTAAGCTTTATTATTGCCTTTTGGTAAAACTTTCAGAACTGCTGGCAGAACGGAACCCTTGGCTTATGAGTCAAATTAAGCATTTCTCTGGATTACTTAAATTGTAGCGATTACTTAATAAAATTATAATAGATAGACATAATATGGTGTGTGCCGCGCAAACCGTGCAAGGTATTCTTCAACCGCTCAGTAGCATTTTGAAAAGTTATGATGAAACTTTGCCAATGTTATCCGGAAAGCAATACGTAACACATGAAAATTAAACAAATTCGGGTAGTCATTGTTTTAGTTAAATCTTAATAATCAAACCATTTTTTCCAGTTTGTAATATATCACAGATACATAAACTAAAAACACATTTGTCTCAAATCGTCCAACGTATTAAGCTTCTTCAATCTCCCTCGTGCAGCTGAACAACAATGCACAAGCTCATCATAGCACAATTATAACAATGGTGCAATACAACCTAGTTTAGAGTTTGCCTCATAATTATTAATCCAAATCTTTTGTGCAGAGAAAATTTCCTTCATAAAATCTCCAGCAAACACAACATACACTTCTATTGCTTCATCTCTACTCTCCGTAGTGGGGGCTTCCGAACCCTTATTGTTTCGCCATGTGTTGTCCATCCGAGTGGCAGCATCCTCCCTGAGGACCACTTACACACAACCCTTTTATGTAAAGAAAAAACATTGTAAACACCTGCTACGCACCAAAAACCACACAAATCACAATTTCTTTCAAAAGTATAAACGCTGAATAGATTCAGAGAATAATAAACTCAAGGACAGAGAAAATGCCATATACCCCGAAAGTCCCACTTCTATGCTAAAGGTGTGTTAGTGGTAAGCCAAAATCTGTAACCTAACTGATACCACTGTACCAACTTCAACTGAGATCTGTTGTCAAGTTAATGGTAAATACGAAGGGAAAGGGAGTCGTCTAATTCTGTTATGTGATCATTCTCAGTCGTTCATATGATGAGCTCACGTGTTATTGACTCAAACGTTTTTTTATCCTAGATTTATTTTTTTTATTATTTATTAATTTCAGTTGGTAGTTTAAAAAAACAAGGGTAACTATGTTTTTTTTTTACATAAAAGGGTTGTGTGTAAGTGGTACTGAGGGAGAACTCCGCCCGGGCCGCAACATAGATTTGGATTAATAGTTATGAGGCAAACTCTAAACTACTTCTAAGCATTTAAATTTAAAATAATTTACGAGTAATAATTAAAATGATAAATAAATCGTCCTTTATATATTTAAAAAATGAAAACAAAAACACCTCCATAACCTAACTACCAATCAAAACCCTGAAAAGCTTTGCCTGTGATGAGGTTACAACTCTTCTAAAACAATAGAAATCGTGGAAAGTTTAGGAAACTGTTTGTAAAAACCTTTAAGATTTTCACATTATGAGCATATACTTATTACATATAAAGAATGTAGCTGTCATTTAGCATTTACATTTCTATGTACGCAAAAACACACATAAAGATATAGTATTTATAATCCCAAAATCATAAATTAATTCACAATTTATTCTCATTTGACACAAATTTGTATATTAAATAAAATAATAACTAATATTTGTAATGAAAAAATATACAAATGTTATTTTAAAATACTCATTAAATGCTCTACAGGCTAAACAACCATCATAGTTAAGAATGTATTAAGTTTTGCACTTTGCCTAGTGTTTTCTCGAATTAAGTTAAGCATTCTAGGCACAACAAATGTATACAATTTAATATATGCAGTCGAACTAGGTTTTGGCTCGTACAGTTAAATGAAAATGCACTCACACTCTATTGAACAACATTTAGTTAATTTGTTAATTTACTATCCTCTCTTTGGTTGACCTTGTAAAACAATTTTGAATTTTATGTTTGCTAACCTGTGACACTACTTTTAGTATACCCATCTCTTTCAACACAGAAGGAATAGTGAGTTAAGACAAATTAATTTGGAGACGCCTTAGCTTATTAGCGACTAGATTATCGTGTGTAAGCACTTACAATGTTACTAACAACTGCCTTATTTTCCATTTTAATCGTGTACATTGAATACTTAATTTGGCAGAAAATTCCCTCGTATAATCAGTAATTAATACAAGTCGTCTCGATATTTTCCCTTTTTCAAATAATTCCACTAAAAATCATGTTTTTCGTCTTGTGTTTAAAATACCCTTTAGAAAATTTTATAATTTATCAATTCTTTCGTCTATAAACTATGGTTGCGATGTTCATGAACAACTTTTCACCTTCAACATAAGATCAGCCCTCGAGTAGGGTGTTTTCAACTTATTCGTTCTGGTATTGCACGCCGGCTTTGATTGCTATGGACGTTATTAGTTCCTATTAATTTTATAGGTTAGGTCACACTTTTAATTTCAGTTTCAATTAGTTGGATTTGTGTGGTTATGGGGTATATTTTGAAAAATCTATTTAACTGTTATAGAACACTGATGTAAATAAAAACCCCGAACCACAAAACAAGGAACAAAAACAATAACTAAACAACTAAATTGTAAGTTATGTTTAATACGTTACCCTTATGTACATTTCGATGACATGGTCATCATCCTCAGAGGGTTTTAACACTACTTACAATTTAGTTGTTTAGTTATTGTTTTTGTTCCTTGTTTTGTGGTTCGGGGTTTTTATTTAAATCAGTGTGATTTTGTCGCCACAGTGCTCTTTTATTTGTTTAGTTATTAGAAGTATTTACTATTAAACCTAGATCTAATCGTACTAAAAATTTTGACTTTTATAGATCTCAAAACCATAGTAAATTTTGAAATAATCATAAAATAAATAGCCTACTTTTATGATTTTAAAAGTTATTTTATAGGTGAGGTCAACTGTAACCGTGGATGGTTATTTTGTCGATTTAATTGCTACTTTTGCGATGTGCCTATTAGTTTATTAGTTTTGTTTTGTACATTTAATTTTAATTTTTTATTTTACGATAACTGATTAGTATTTAATTGTAAATAATTGCCTATTATTCATATAATTTTAATAATAGGATTACTAGAGGGCTTTAATTACAAAAGTCCATTTAGGCAAGTAAATGCAAACAGATTATTGTATAATCTTATATTTTCCCAGAAATTACGATTCTCCAGATCATACATAGAAACTTCGAGATAGCGTGATGGGAGCGGTGGTGACCTATAGCCTGACGCATGCGTGGTAAGACCAGAGTTTTGCATGAATGGCAGGAATTGTTTTATATAATAGAGAGATAGTAAAATTAAATAATCTCTTACAGTTTAACACCCTTGTAATATATTTTACTTTTTTTATGCAATTCCCTAAAAAGTAATAACTCGACTGCTGAACATTATACTCATCATAATTCGATACAGTTGTTTAAGAATTGTGTTCCAAATTCTTTTTATCCAGATTAATTTTTAAAGGTATTAAATAAGATGTCATAACAACGACGTATTTATAACTATATATGGGCTGAAGCAACTTAATTTTAAGACTAGCATATATGTTAAACTCTGAAAAATGTAGATGTCAGAAAAAATATAGGGGATTGTCTACTACATTGAATAAATAAAGACGATTGTCTAATATACTGAAAAACATAGGCGATTGTTTGCTATACTGAAAAAATATTGGTGATTGTTTACTATATTGAAAAAAATATAGGCTATTGTTTACTATGTTGAAGGGGAACAACATCAATGATTCAATGATTTTCCGTGGATCAGAGATGCTATTTTATTAATATTTTGTATCTTATGTCACAGTCACAAGACATGTGACACCAAAGTTGAAGGTTATTACCAACGTTGATAGATCGTGTCGCTGTAAATATCCAAACAACGTACCTAAAAGTAAAAGAAATGATACGTCAATATTTCAGGACATTAATATATTCTATAAATATTACAAATTTCAATACGTACACACACATTGCTTGACATATATTTAATTTTAAACAGTTAAGGAACTCATTGACGAGTATCCGTCAGCGGAAAACAGGCTGAAATATAAAATTATGTAGGACAAAATCGATTGTTGATTTCTTAACATTTACAAAATTCTGCTACAAAAACAAAATTTATAAAATTTTTGAACTTTTGTAATTGTATTTTATTGGTTTTGGTATTTTCGAGAAACCCCTATGGTCTTATATTTGTAGGTTATGTTTGTATTCCGTCGAACCATTCGGTATAATCTGCTGACTACAAACTATAAAAAGTTCAATTGTAATTCTATCTTGTCAAAGTCACATCCCGCACAATAGTTCCAGACAAATTAATTGTTTTTATGTGCCCTAAACGAGCAATCGTGTCCATGACGAATTGTTTGAATCCGACCAATCGCGGGGTCTTCTTGTTGGATTGTTATTGAGCGTCTATTGGATGGGCTCTTATTGTTACAGCGATCAACGTATGTATGACGTCACCAAGGAGGTTCACGCTTGTTTTAGAAAATTAGACCTGTCGTTAGATTAAAAATAATACATTGTTTAATAAGATGCTGTGTACTTACTGTCTTAAGTCCAGAGGCTAAGAGTATATTAGAGTACAGTAATTAGATTTAAAATAATGCTATATATAAATATATAGATGTTCTGTGGTGAATGTAAACAATTAGAAACACTGAAGCCCAAGTTCGGTAGAACTTCTAATTATATAAATATGTGTACAGATATGGATTTATAATTTTTTTAAAACTTTACAGTCATATATTGTATTACTTGTGATTACTGGAATACGTGTGGGCTACCCTGCTTTATAATTTAGCAAATTTCAGCTAGATGCTTTAACAGTTCCAGAGAAACAATAAAACAGAGGGACTAGTAGTTCTATAGTAAAAGCCGTACATTTACTTCTTGCATATGAAAAGAAGAAAAGTTTCAGTGAAACTCGATTTTACACTGTTTAAGGCACAAATCTTTATTTTTTCTGGCATATTTCCAAACAATATCATTTATCATAATTATTATAATTTTCGATGAAAATATTTACTTTTTTATTTTAGAAATTTTAGAGTTCAGAGATTACAATTAAGGCTTAAACGAATTTGTAGGATTATACTTTATAACTGAGGCGTCAAACTACAAAATGTTAAAGGCAAAGTTAAATTGAATCTAAATTCGTTCTTGAATTAAATTGTCCATATTATAGAGAACATTCCAAACAATCATACAAGACACTTCATGTAACCTTGTTATCATCTGAAAAGGTTTACACCCTATTTAAGTTCATACAAAAAATAAGGTGGGGGAGGGACTTTAGTAACACACGTCTCAATTTTGGTTAGTCATCCAACAAATAATTCATAAG